>JALIZH010018931.1:1002500-1262500 GCA_030522465.1 Rhipicephalus appendiculatus
CTACAGACACCGAGAGCGCAGCTGAGACCCCTCTACGGGAATATGTATGCCCGACATCTGCAGCTTATCACGCAGCTCGCCCCTAGGAGTGCTTGGCTAAGTTATATTCACGACTGGCCCGCATTCAAGGTGAAGCGAGCGAGCTTTTCGCAAAGGTGTTACGTATATGCGTACACGCCCGCGAGGGCACCCACGACCTCGTCACTCAACTTCGCACAACGACGTTTTTAAGACCACTCTGACCGGCCCTTCTTCAAGAAGCTGGAGCCCTTTCAACGAAAGCGACGTTGAAACGCGCAGCGCCAAGCTTTTAAGCTGGCACCGCTGCGAGAGAGGCTCGTCTCTGTGGCGGATGGCGAGCGACCATTGAACGCAACGTGAATTGACAGAGGTCGTGGTAATTAACGTTACTTAGAAGTGAAGGTAGGGTAATTACTGCGGACCGCTCCAGGATCTTCGCGATGGAAGCTGGGTGGACAGCTGAGGATGAAGTGAGCCAACGTAAACTGCTGCCCTAATTGGACTTAATTAGAGGCGAAGCAAACTGCGTGCTCAAAGCGACGACGTCGGTGTTCAAGACGGAATTATCTTTTTGTTCATCGCCGTGTGCTCCGTGATCGACAGCATGGATGGCGCGCGACGCGTTGGAAGTGATTGTGGTCTCGCTGGATTGTGGAATAAACTATGACGGTGTTTGTTGGACCGTGGAGGACAGCTGATCGTCGGCATTGTGCTAGAAGACGACGACTGTCTTTCTCGGAGACGTCTGGGATTGCGAGGAGGTGGGTGTGGGGGGGGAAACTTATTTATTAAGTGCGGAGCGCTTTAGGGGGCCGAGCTGTCGTATGCTGTGGTCGTATGCTGTCGTCGTCGCTTGGCGTAACGCAGGCGAAACCACGTATAGCATAGCCATCTGTCGCATATTGAGCGCGCGCTCGCGCCGAAGAGAAGCCTTCTTCCCCTTGTTCTTCGAGCGCCTTGATGATGATATTAAGTCCGGGGCACTTTAGGAGCCCGGGCTGTCGTATGCTGTCGTCTCCTGGCGTAACGCAGGCAAAACCACGTGTAACAAAATGAAAAAAAAGAGGAAGTAAGCCAGAATTACAAGGGAAAGAAAGAGAAAACATAGGCAGAAAAATATAAAGAAATTGAAATAAACAGAGAAAAAAATAAAGACAGAAAAAACTGGAAAACAGAAAAGTAAAAAAGAGAGGAGGAAAGAAAGAGAAAACCGAAGAGAAACATAGAAGGCTGCCCAGCTCCGCACTTCCTTCAGGATTGGCACCCCTTGTGAGCAGCTGTCTTAATTTTTTGCATCCACCGTGAAGCTTGTTTTCTTTGGGGCTTGTTCAACATGGGGGGAGTGGGGGGGGGGGGGGGGGCAGTGCAGTGAATCATGCTCCCCCCTCCCCCCCCCGAACGGAGAAGAACCATGCGCACGACTGTGGTAATCGACACAAACATTGGAATACCAGTGAAAGAAATTCTCATCAAGACTAGCCGACTGAGAATAGTGCTTTCGCCGAAGGCATCGATAATGCTCACCGGTGTGCAGAAAGTGCCAGCATTATCAACGAATATATTGCGGTTGATTGCTGTAGCGTACTTACCGCGAATACAGCCATTTCGCAACTTACGTCTCAGTAACGCCGATTACTGGGCGCGTCGTTTGTGTCTTTAGACGGGGCAGAAGGCAAGGAAGGCAACGGAAAAAAAAATAATAACGCTCGTTTTCTTATATTTCCTATCGGTGCTAACCCATCTTCGTGTATGTAATTGAAGTACACAAACCTCGGTGATACGATCACAGCTCATACGAATTTCGGGGTGATACGAATTTTGCTTTGGCCCCGGCCAAGGCCCATTGGCCTGCAATGTAATGGAGCACGGTTGAACCCCCAACCCCTTTCCTGGCTACGCCAGTGCAAGAGGCCCTATTGCTGTAAGTCGCAAATGTTCCAAGCCAGCGGGCAACGAAACCGAGGAAAGTACACGGGAGGTCACTGTTGTTTTAAGTAATATGAAAAAATAATATGGAAAATGCACAAGAAGGTGGATGTAACTTGCCGGACGTGTGAGAGTCAGTTTCATAACCTCCGAATTGTTACACGGGCCATGTTCTACCACGTTAGAAAGGGCAGTGACTATATCCACCCCCCCAACCCCCCATTTTTTAAATTCATTTTCAGTCAACTTTGCTCAGTACTCGAGAAAGTCTGGTTTACCTCCTTGCATCTCCTTCCCTTTCTTTCTCTCTCTCTCTTGCGTGCGCACTAAATTTAGTTATTCTTAACTATAAGTACAAGCTATCGACTACATCAAAGCCTCTGACGCCTTTGCGTAATAAAACTCAACACTAACTAACAACAACTAACTAACTAACTGTGTTAGAAACGTCGAAAACATTCGCTTGCTAACCATTGAAATTTTCTGAAGCCCAGCGCATATGCGTACACTAGACACGATATACGTGTTACTAATATTTATTCAGCTCCAGTGTTTTTGTTTTGTTATTGCGCTGCATATATATTGTCTTCAACGGGTCTCATTTAAACGCGATTGTTTACGCTACAAGACCCGAAGCATTCACGTCGCTTTCACGCGTACTGAAACATAAACTTCGTTTGGCATTCACTGGTTCCGTTCTTCGCATCTTTTGCCTTAAGAAAAAACAATTATTTTTGTATTATATTCCTTCCCCCAGCGCGCGCGATCTGTCGTTGAAAAATTATAAATATCGCGGTGCTTTCTCGGAACGTGTCCCCGCATTTTAAAAATCCTCGAGCGTCACTTGGAGCACGTCTCAAATACTTCCTCTTCGCGACCACCTGTAGACCAGAGCCGGGCGACCTCTAGCGAACGTCGAATTTAAGTTCATTTTTCGCGAAACTGTCATGAGAACGCGTTTACCCAAGACGAGCTTTTCTAGGATTTGCCCTACTTTGTTGTGCGCCAGTATTTCGTCGCCTGTCTGTTTTGTTGTCAGTTCGTCTCTAGAAGAACAAAAAATTAAGAAAAAGAATATATAACTTATTCGTATAGTTTTTCCTGCAACCAACCTTTCTTACATTTTGCAAGAAAACGAGAGCTATGAGGTTTTTTTTTTTTTCGTTTCTCTTCATTTTTCTTAATTTACGATGAACTCGCTGTCGGCGGCAACCTTAGTAAAAATTCACGTGAACTAACCAACCTAGACAAGTGCACTTCACACGGCTGAGCGACCACTGTAAGTACAGGAGGCTACGTTTGTCTAAACTCTTAACTTTAGAAAAATGTCGGGAACAAACGCACACTACTGCGCACTTTCCTTCATACCTAACATCCAGCGCGGTGATCAAATGGTTATCGTGCTTGACCCGAAGGTCGTGGGATCGAATCCCGACCGCGGCGGCCGTATTTTCGATGGAGGCGAAGTGCTAGAAGCACTTAGGTTTAGGTTCGCGTTCAAGAACCCAGGGTGGTCAATGTTTCCGAAGCCCTCCACTACGGCGCCTATCATAATCATATCGCGGTTTTCTGTGTCGTGAAACTCCAACATTGATTATTATATTCTTACCTAACGCGTTACTGAGCATTATCACTAACTATAGATGTCAGTTATCGCTAATCGTGTGTATATCGTGATACCGCTTGCTGCCGCTGTTCTGTCGTTCATCTAGACCGACGTGGCAAATATCTGTATCCGTTATCGGAAAAGGCAACCATCATTGGCGCTGTCCTGTCGTTCATCTAGATTTTAGACCGACGTGGCAAATATCTGTATCCGTTATCGGAAAAAGCAAACGTCATTGGCGATTCATTGCGCTCGATTCCATTCCTTTCTTATCATCGACATCTACCGCACAGATAGCGATAACCTTGGACCCTATTGTGAGTTAAACATCACCATAATATCGCTGTCGGCGCGAGCTGACTAGCTGGATGAGGAAAGGCGGGTAAGCTGTCATTTCAGTCATCGGAAAGGCGAGAACCTACGCCACGCAAGGCAAGGCGACTTCACAAGGCAAATACAAAGCACACTTCGCGAAGACCACCCGCCGCTGTCGTTATGGTGTTTGATGGCTGAACCGAAGGTCGCGGGATCGAATCCCGGTGAATCGCTAGAAGCCCGTGTACTTAGATTTAGTTTCACGTACAAGAAACCAATGTGGTCGAAATTTCCGGAGCCCTACACCAGCGGCGTAGCCAGAAATTTTTTTCGGGGGAGGGGGGGGACCTCCTTGATTTCGGGAGGGGCACCTCCTTAAATGGTCATTTTTCTCTCTGCATGCCATGTCGAAAAAAAATTTCGGGGGGGGCACGTGCCCGGTGTGCCACCCCCAGGCTACGCCACTGCCCTCCACTAAGGCGTCTCTCATAATCATATCGCGGTTTTGGGACTTAAAACCAAAAAGTTATTATTCTATTATTATTATTATTATTATTATTATTATTATTATTATTATTATTATTATTATTATTATTATTATTATTCGGATACACTATTAGCTTATAATATATCCGTCTCGCGTATGAAACACGAGCGCCTCGTTCGTGATGTCTTCTTAGCCTTACGCACGTAATAGGGCCCCTGAACGTGCGAAGAGCAGCGTTCGTCAGGCGTCGGTTACGTTGATCGATGACGAAATAAATCATCCATGGACGCCAGCAACAGCCCCATGACCCCACGTGACGTAGAAAGTGCTGCAGCTATATTCGAGTATACCGATCATCTGTATTTGCTTCTCGTGATGATGATGATGATGATGATGATGATGATGATGATGATGATGATGTCCAACAATGGCATTAGTAGATTTTCTTTTTTTGGCCTTGCGTTGCTTTACGTTTCTCTCTAAGACTTATAACATATAGTGTTCAGAGGACATTCTTCTTGCTGTTGTTGTTTTTGTCGCATATCGTTGTTCAGCGAGAACATTAAAGAAGGACCAGACAAGGTAATCGTCTATTTATATGTGAGAGCATCATTGCATTTAAACTCAACGAAGACAATGCTGCTGCCATACCCGTCTATACCGACACTAACCAACACTTACCATCATTTAGTTAAGCTACGGTAACACTATAGCCGCCATTTACCAGTAGCGAACCCTCAATAGTCAATAATGGAAATCATTTAGCTATATGCAGCCTACATTAGCCAGCATTAGCTAGCTTAAGGCAGCATTAGCTGACATTGGCTAGCCATCATATCGCCAACTGTACCGAACGTTAGTCATTGCTGACAGTATGCCAGTAAATACGATAGGCAAGAACACACAGCTCTGCGTTCGCCGTTCACAAATCGCAAGGAAAGATGGAAGCTGTTTAGCAAATGGTTCCTTGTCCAACGAACCAAAGAACTATCATCATCATAAACGGGTATGTGCCACAGAAATTGGGTGAATCCCACCACTCACCACTGGTCCACTAAAACTGAAGAAGGCAACAGTTAGCCCAATAAATGGCGGCGAAGTGACGGCGGCGAGCCGAAGACACCGAGTATGTACAACGAGAGAATACTAGGTAACGATAAAGGCAACGGCGGCTGCGAGAAGACCCCGAAGTCGTGGAAGGCCTACGCCAACGACGACGTGCCCATGTACATCTATGAGAGGTGCGAACGCTTGGTTTCAGCGCGAGTTTCCGTCTCTGTATAGTTTGGACCAGGCCCGTAGCCAGAAATTTTTTTCGGGGGGGGGGGGGGGGGGGGGCACCTGTTGAAAACCTTGAAAACCCCCTATTTTTCTTATTTTTTCTCGGTAAAACACCTCCCTCAATCCAAATTTCGGGAGGGGGGCCCGGGCCCCCTAGCCCCCCCCCCCCCCCCCCCCTGGCTACGGGCCTGGTTTGGACATCCGTGTCCTGTCTGTGACTGTCTGTGGTTTAACTCGATACTCTCTGAGCTGAGAATCAATATAAAGAGAACCTAGCATCAAATAGCTAAAGCCCAGCAACGACCTAGAAGCAACGTAGAAACAACCTGCATCACCTTTCTAAGGCCTAGAAACAACCTAGAAGCAACCAGATTAGCTTTCACTGTTTCAAGCCCTGCATGGCTTACTGCAAGTTTTGTCAATTTTTTTTTTATTTCCCAAGAGTTTTTAATCTCCCAAGAAAAGAGTGAGTGCGCTTAGATATTCTCTCCCGTATAAAAGTTCAAGGAAACGCACGGAATTTAAGTATACAAGGTATCCCTACGTATTAAGTACTCCCCAATTACCCCAGTTGGGCAGTACTCCCTATTTGAATAATTAAATATTTACCCTATTAGACAGACAGACATACAGACAGACAGACAGACAGACAGACAGACAGACAGACAGACAGACAGATAGATAGATAGATAGATAGATAGATAGATAGATAGATAGATAGATAGATAGATAGATAGATAGATAGATAGATAGATAGATAGATAGATAGATAGATAGATAGATAGATAGATAGATAGATAGATAGCGAAGGAAAGTAGTGAAGGAAGCAACATTGTTACGTTGTTAGGGTGTTTTCACAACGTGCAGGTTCTTTTATTCTATGGGTGTCCGAGACATCGCCCCAGACACCCACGAAAGGACGAGGCCGTTTGAACACAACATTTAATGCACACACTGAAAACGAGCCCACAAAACACTGACAGAAACACAAGATAGCAATACAATCCTCAACCCCAATATCTCACGCAGTCCTAAACAAGCAGTCCCTAAGGCGAACGGAGAAGCGAGGCACGAGCGCGCTGGTCTCACCAAGGTACGTCAGTCGTTGGTGACCGGTTTCGGAGAGGAGCGCCGAGACCACTGGTCGAAGAAGCCTTCCATGGCTACGGTCGAAGAGGAGGCACCGACGTCGTAGCCGCGTCCTGGCCGGACACCTACGCCAGAGCTCGGGTCCGAAACCCGACAGCTCAGCGTGTCCACGGGCACAGGACGCCTCGAAGCAGGACCCCGTCAAAGACGCGTCGCCATGGCCTGCTCGTACGGGCAGGTCGCCGCGGGCTCAGGTTGTCGCCAAGGCTCGGGTCCGGAACCCGACCACCGAGGAACGTGGCCCGTCTTCTTCGCAGCTTCTCTCGTGTCCCCTCTTCTCTCTTGCTGCCACGCTTTGCCCTCTCCTCCTCGTGACACCTGTGGCCTTCTCCCATTGGTCTTTTCTTCTTCTTTGTACTTTTGTTCTGCAGCGCTCGTGCTACTTCATTCCTCTTTTTCTTCTTCTCAATATTGCCTTGGTGGGAGCTTCCAATACTCGCGCACGTCACTCACTACAAACATAACTGCCGAAGCACATAAGGAAATTGCATACTATACTCCATCTCACCACTCAGCGCTTCCAAGGCTACGGTGTGTAAGCAAGCGACACTCTTGCACAGCTAAACATACTTCCAGATATAATTACCTTACAATTGGTAGGGTTGAGACATTTACGCTTGTTTGGCACGTGTTACGTCACATCGATGCATGATATGTTTATTCTCCTTCGCATTGACGTCGCGTGCCTTTAATTGCTGCATCAATAACCGCAGGTAGCTGTGGTAACAAATCAACATGGCAGCGCCCATGCAAACGCGACCACCCGCTTCTATCCGAACTTGCGCTTGCTATTCGCCCATTGCCGCTGGCAGCAACGAATACATGGTGAAATGAGACATCGCTTTGTGCCATCTCACGCTGAGGACAAAGCATCAGGTACATTTTGTCAGTATTTGCATTTTGTCATTATTGTCAGTTTGTCATTATTTACGCAAAGCTCTGCGTTAGGCTATCCGCCACTGCGCATGCGTCGTACTTTAACCACCTGCGGGCCCCCCGTTAAGTGACGGGAATAGCGGGCGACCTCAACGAACGCTAACTAAGCGTACGCTCTTCTAAAGCTCCCTAATGGTTCTTGGAATTAGCGTAATATAGTCACGAATACATTGCTGTCGAAGCACCGGCACATAAATCGAAAGCAAATACAAGCGTCAGTTTGTAACTTACGGGTCGCACAGCGCACGATGACGACTTTATAATCGAAGCGGAGGGCACCAGCTGCGATGTGCGCAGCCATATTTTTTCTTTCTTTTTTTTTTTTCCGGCGATGTGATCTGTTTGCATTGCTCGTCCTGCGTGTACGAGCATTACTCGCCCTGCGTGTACGAGCTTGTTAGGCCTAACCTCCAACCATTAGGTATGGCATACTTGCAGTTAGCTGAAAAAAAAAAAAATTGCTCACTCTCTCGTCTCATCTGTCTACAATTGATTTAGGTGCATTACAGGAGTGCAAGACGTATTTTTTGCACTTACCGGACGCCTCATTCGCGGTCAAGAAGCAACTAAACTCATTCACTCGCGGAGCGACGGCACCGAAAAACACAAGGCAACAGAAAAACAACACTAAAGTCCCTGGATAGTTTTTTGAAAAGTGCCGTCTTTTTTTTCAACCGAGCCGCCGCGCCGCGCGCCTTCCTCTCCCGCCTCTCGGGCCGTCGCCCGGGAAAGGTCACGAACATCCGCGGTCACGAAAATCGCGCCTGTTATCAGCGTGACATAGCATTCTTTATAGGAAGGTGGCCAGATCTGGGTTATAGGGCCGGCGCCCGCACTGCGGCCGTTTGGGAGAGGATGTAGAGGAGCGTCAGCCTGTTGAGAGAGGATATGGAGGAGGGTGTCGCTACTTTTCTATATTAAGGGGCTTTAAACAACACAACCTACAAGTGCCTTCTACCAATTCAAATTAATACTAAAACTTATAGTTGCTTTAACCTTCTATATATATATATATATATATATATATATATATATATATATATATATATATATATATATATGTATATATATATACGTGTAAGCGCTGCTCGTTTCTACGGGTCTACGTGTATCCCTCTGAGCACTCTAAGCAGATTTACTTGCGGTTGTGGGTGGGACATATATGCGCCCCCCAATGACCGACAAAGCGTTAATGATACTAGTCAGATTATCGTTCATCGCGTCAACGCTAACGTCGGTTTCCTCGGTTAGAACCGCGAATCTATTCTGAAGCGAAACTCTGAATTCCTGTACTTTCCCTCTCAGCGCTAGCCCATTATTTATTTATTTATTTATTTATTTATTTATTTATTTATTTATTTATTTATTTATTTTATCCCTCAAGGCCAAAGGCATTAAAGAGGGGGGTGGAAACAAAAATACGTAAATACACCAAGCAAAACAAATACAGTGAGTAATAATAACAATAAAGTAAAACAGGCTTCTATATTTAAATAACATTGGTTAGTGCGTCTCGAAAACGTTTGTTGTCGGTGATTGAAAACGTTTATTGTCGGTGATTGATGTGTTTTCAGCCGGAAGGTGGTTCCACTCGATCGCGGTGCGCGGTGAAAATGATTCGGAGAATGTTTTCGTTTTTTAAAATGGGACACCTACTTTATGGCGATGATCAATGCGGTATGACATGTACTGTGGGGGGAAGAATGAGTTTACCGTGAAGAGTTGAATGGTAATATATATTATGAAACAAGTTCAGACGGGCGATGTTTCGACGCGTGCTTAAAGATGGAAGAGAAAGGATGGCTTTCTTGGTTGATACGCTAGCAATGCGACTGTATTTAGAGAGAATGAAACGAGCAAAAAAATTGGCTTCTTGCGTATCAATTTCTGCCGTTCCTTTCTCACGTCTAGGTGAATTCGAGACCTTACCATTCCATGGTTACTGCATCGGATCTTGCCAAGTACTTCCACATCCTGTAGAATTCCCGGGTGTACACACAGGATGAAGTCTATTTCATTTTTAGTTTCTCCATTAGGACTCCTCCACGTCCGCTTACGGTTAGCCCGTTTTCTGTAGAAGGTATTCAAGATCCGTAAATTATTACGTTCTGCGAACTCTACTAGTAACTCTCATCTGGCATTTCTAGAGCCGGTGCCGTATTCCCCCCACTGCATGGTCTCCAGCCTGCTTCTTTCCTACTTTGGCTAACTTAGCGTACCCTTTTCTAGAGCTAACTAATAGTTCTTGGAATTAGTGCAATATAGTCACGAATACGTTGCTGTCGAAGCACCGGCACATAAATCTAAAGCAAATACAAGCGCCAGTTTGTAACTTACGGGTCGCAGAGCGCACGACGATGACTTGATAATCGAAGCGGATGGTACCAGCTGCGATGTGTGCAGCCATTTTTTTTTCCTTTTTGTTTTTCCGGCGATTTCGTCTGTTCGCATTACTCGCCCTGCGTGCACGAGCAGACGCCAGGGAGACGCCGAGCAGACGACGCGACGCGGATGAATACATGCGGACGGGCTATCACCCTTCCTATTGGCTAAGGCCCCCCTGTAACCTTCACAGTGCTGAAAGGAACTTCGGAGATGGAGTATAGGCATGTTGGACGACGATGCGCGCGTGCGACAGTGGTAGGTGATCCAATAACATAAAACCGGGCTTGACGCCACCTGAACTCGCGACGAGTTCGGGGGACATGTAACTCAGGCCGCGCGTGCCAAACAAAGAGCTAATGAGCGATTTATTCAGGACGGTGTTGTGAATACTGACGTGCGGTGAAGTCGCTGGACACACGACTATAGGAAAGAAAGGCAGAACAAAACGACGACTGTCGGTAAGTAAGAGGTAAGTTAAGAGCGCTCAGTGTGAGCGGCAGGCATCTGTTCTGTTCAGGCCCGTAGCCAGAAATTTTTTTCGGGGGGGGGGGGGGGGGGGGCACCCGTTTAAAACCTTGAAAACCACCTATTTTCATTATTTATTCGCGGTAAAACACCCCCCCTCCATCCGAATTTCAGAGGGGGGAAGGCCCTAGCCCCCCCCCCCCCCCCCCTCTCTGGCTACGGGCCTGATTCTGTTGCGCGTTTCCATCCAGTGGTGCAGACAGAAGGAGTTGTTGTAAACAAGCCAGAGGGGATTTTTTTAAAGCGACGGGATTCGAACCTCTACCCCACCAACAGTTCCTACTGCTCCAGTTCCGTCATCAGTCAGTGTACAGTACAGAGCTGACAGGAACATACAAGCTAATACCGATTCGTTTATCTTTAATCGTTTATCTGATTCGTTTTTCGTTCATCTGCAAACCTAAACCTGTTCAACTGTTGTGTATAAGCTAGATGTTTTCGATATGCTCTGCATGCTAAGCTAACATGTCGTTAAATTATTGTATCACTCTGTCTCCTGCCTGTATATTTAAGTATGTTATAGTTGCATGGATTCATACTAGCACTCTGCTAAGGTTCCAGTTTTTGTTTGACCATATTTCATTTAATATAGTTGAATTCAATTCAACTTCTATAAAGGGAAGGGCTCTTGCCCTATCATGCCAAGTTCAGCGTTTGTTCGATAATGAATTAAAACTCGCACACTCCTTTATGCCTTTGCTTAAGACGACTGGGAGGCGAAAGCCACCCTCTCAACTAAGTTCGTTGCTGGGCTAGTCGGTTCATGAGGTCAGCCTGAGCTCATGAACCGACTGAGGTCAGGCCCATGGCCTGAACCGCTCATGAGGTCAGGCCACTGAGGCCAGGCCCATGGCCAGGGGGGAGGGGGGAGGGCTAGCCCCCCCCCCCCCCCTGAAATTCGTATGGATGGGATGTCGCCCCATCCTATTGTGTTGGAGACCAAGCATAGTTCTTTTTTAACAGCGAAGCTTTCCTTGGCTGAGGCTTTCATGTCTGGGGACCGTCGTAGATCACCCACTTTCTGTGGGTAAATCCCGCTATGGATATGTGCCACGCCTCCATAACTCACCACTACGCCCACTACTTTTCCGACCACTCCCACCACTCACTGCTCTTTAACTCACCGCCCACTACTGCTCCCGCCACTCCTTCCATAACTCTTCCGAACCCTCCCACTGCTCACTACTCCCACAGCTCACCGCCCACTACTCTTCCGACCACGCCCGCTACTCACTACTCTCACAACTCACCGCCCACTGCTGCTCTCGCCACTCCTCCCACAACTCGCCACTACGCCCACTACTCTTCCGACCACTCCCACTACTCCCACAACTCGCCGCCTACTACTGCTCCCGCCACTCCTCCCACTTTCACCCACTCCATGCTACGTCATTCCCACTTCATTCAACCCCAGCATGCCAATCACCCACCAGCTTCGCTGTTTCTTCAGTGTCCGCCAAGCGGAGCTTGATGAATTTTTTAACACGAAAGTGTTTTATGCCGGGGTCCGCCACAGCTCTACTGACGTATTTCCGTCACGGATATGACGTTGTATAATATAAACTAAGAGATTTCAAAGAAAGAACTAGACGAAAAAGTTCCGTCGCCGGGCATCGAACCAACGACCTCTCGGTCCGCAGCGTGCGGCGCGAAACCACTCGGCCACGGAGCGTACGTTCTTCAGCTTACTAATGGTGAGATATTTATATGCACAATATACCGTTGGCGGCCCTAAGAGCTCAGCGACTTGAGCGCGTTTTCGTCATCACTAGAGAGATGGCGCAAAGGTGGCGCGGAGGGCGCACTCTAAAGGTCGTCGCCCCTCTCGTTGCGATGCGCGCGCGCCTCCACGGGGCGTGTTCGCTCGTGCGCCCGCGCTTATCTCGTGAGCGCGGTGATCGCGGCGGTTTGAACGTCTTGGGCTTTCACTGCCAGTGTGCGTTGAAGTTACAGAGAGCACGAAGGCCACTTCGCTCGCTGCAGCGGCCGCGCATGCGAAAGGAGCACGCTGCTCACACACAAGTAACAATTGTGAAAGTTGTTCGCGCTTGTCCTGTGTATACTTGGGTGTTCGTTCCGTGCGTCCTTTTTTGTGTTTGAGCAGAGCGCTTTAAGAGTCGAGCTGTGACAGTCGTTAGTCCGCGCTCGTGCTGTGTATGCTCATTTCGTACGTCCTTTCTGCTTGAGGAGCGCGCTGCAAGTTTCGAGCGGCTTGCCGTTCTTCGTGTGACATTACAATTTATTGCTGTAGCATTCATGCCTTCGCCCTTGTGGCGAAACAATGTACAATAAACGCTCAACTACCTCTATGAGGACACGTCTCACTTGCGTGTTATACCGATTCCTATGACAGAGGGATCAGCCATGTTTTGTTTTCTTTAACAAAGGAGCGTACAGGTGATGGGTTCGACTGCTTTCGCAGCAGGCGCGCGTCAAGACTGCGGCTCTCTGGCAATCGCTACGGCGTGTGCAGTTCGCGAAGCGGTGAAACTGCGTGGGCAGCTCGGTATAGTACATCCTTAGAACGAAGTGATATCCGAACAACGACATCGGCGCTTGCCTCCATCTGTCGTTGTACCGTTGTCGTATCGCGCTGTTCCCGTTCGCGACGACAGCGGAAGAGTCACGCGCGCTAACGATACGGCCGAGATATACGATTGGGAGCACTCGAGGCGGCTGAATAAAGGCGCAGCATGAGGCACGTTAACGGAAAGCGAGCATCGTGCCGTCGCTGCTGTCACCGCTTGTCAGCGACACCAGGTATGAATATGCCGAGGAAGGGACGCGGGGTGACGGGAAAGGGGGGGGGGGGGGGAGGCAGGGCGGTGGAGAGGGAAGAGATCTGTACAGCACTCTTCGCTCCCTCTCGCATTTTCTCGTTTTTTTTTTCCTTTCCTCCTTCCTTGTGTCTGTTGCTTTTCCTGGCAGTGAACACGCAGTATTTCTTAAGGCTGAAGTGTTAGAAGGGACCTGAAGGCGACGCCGTAGATCACGGCATACGTGAACACCTTAGAAGGGGACATCGCTTACACGTATTCATGTCAATGTAACATCAACGCAAATTGAAACGCGTACTGAACACCGGTTAAATGTGATTACGCGTTCAGTGTGATGTGTAATTCCTCCTTAGCCGATTTCTATGCGTACCTAAGAGTAGTCGCAGGTGTGCGTGGCTTGGGGTCTCAATTTTCAAGGCTACTGAAACGAATGCACCTGGAAACGAGCTGGTGTGCGTTGGGAATTCGATAGTTTTAATTGGTATGCAAATTTCTTAGAGCTTACGGATTATCGGGCTACTGGATGCATAAACGTGGGTAATTGGAAGAATTGGAAACTCTGGGTAATTGGAAGAAACTATCTATGGCTGGCGTGGCTTGGGAGGGGCAAGTGCCCTTTTTGCTGACTTAACTTTCTTTTAAGCCTGGTAACAAGCATATGCGCACGTTCATACTCAAAAAACAAGAACCTAAAAAGCATAAAAGCTCTAATACAAACACGTGCGATTGATGCCGACGTTAGCACTGGTTGAGCAGGCCTATCTCTTTACTAAGCAAGTCTACAGAAGGCTGTCTAACACAACTGATTCCTTTTCTCGAAATGCGAATGGCTTCCACCACTTCTCAGAACACCAGTACGTCACGAGATCGAATCCCGGCCGCGGTGGCCGCATTTTCGATGGAGGCGAAAATGCTTGAGACCCGTGTACTTAGATTTAGGTGCACGTTAAAGAACCCCAGGTGATCGCAACTTCCGGAGCCCTAGCTCCACTACTACGGCGTCTCTCATAATCATATTGCCACGCGCTATTCTTATTTTCACTTTTGTTGTGTTCGGTTTTCGCCCACAAAGACCGTCAGCAAAGCTCAGCTCAAACCGCGCCTTATTGTTCTAGAACCTTCGCGATTATTGTAGATCGTTTTGTTAAGATTGCGCGCAAGACGCGACCACTCGAGATTGTTCCTGAGCTTGCGCGATGACCAGTGATAAGGCTAGAATGTTCGACGCGTGATGCATAAAAGCCGGCGCGCTCCAACGATGTTCAGTTGTTCGCCGGCCGACGCTCTGTACGCCGCTATCAGTGCCAGCGTGTATTACTGTAATCCTACTTTCTGTTTACCGGCCACAAGTTCGGCCTAATAAACAGTTTCATTTTGGACACGTCGCCTGCTGCCTTCGTCGACGTCACAACCACGTGACAATATCATGGTTTCGACACGTTAAACCCCAACAATTTCATAGGCGTGCGCACGAGAGGGGCAGGGGGGCGGCCGCCCCCCCCTCCCCCCCAGTCACCTAAGAGGGGGGGCGCAAAGTCTGCCACATACATTGACTTAATAGGGAGGGGGGGGGGGCGCTGCGACGAACCTTCGTCCCCCCCCCCCCTGAAGGGGAACCCTTCACACGCTTATGATTATTATTACAGAATACCAGTACAGTAAAAGCCCGTTACTTCGGGTTTCACGGGACCGGAAAAACCGTCCGAATTAACCGACAGACGAATTATCGAAAGCATCCAGGAAACAATAAATAAATGTCTATTACCTCAATGCGCTTTCATTTTCTTAAGGAATCCGCAAGTCCAGTAATCATTTTGCATAAGGGCTTTAATAAAGTTCGTCTGACTGACTGACTGAAGAGCAGTACCAAAGGCGAATTTTCCTCATTTGCGACTCGATCGGCCGTCCGCAATGAGAACACAACTCAAGACCCACGCGTGTCTCAATCCGAAGCGTGCTCTGAATCCGTATCTTATTACGCACCGACAACGTGATCGTGGATGGCGACCACGCCTTTCTGAAAGCCCACGGCCGTTTCGGTTGTCCGCATACGCCGTTTTAGTTCCCTTGCGTCGCACACGTGTAGAGTCACGCGCACGTGGCATGGTACACGGTAAGTGTGCCATGCCAGATGAATGGCACACTTACCGTGTGCCATTACCGGGGCACACTTACCGTGGCACACTTACCGTGTGCCGAAGCGCCGCAAGTGCTCGCCAAGCACTTGCGGCGCTTCGTGCTTGGCGAGCTCCGAGGATCGTCCGAATTAACCGGGTCGCGACCAAACATGACCGAATCGACGATAGTTTGATGCCATTGAACAATAAATTATACCGGCCGGGACTGAGAACACGTCCGAATGATCCGAGTTCCTGAATTAACGAACATCGAATTAACGAGCTTTTGCAGTATCAACAGAAATTTAGGAGCCGATATTGCGTCACGTACACTTCTCGGTTCACGGGCAAGGACCCCGCACACTCATGCACGCGGGCCCGTAGCTAGGAATTTTTTCCGGGGGGGGGGGGGGGGGGGGCACTTGTTTAAGGCTTCAAAAAGCACATATTTCTCTTTGTCCTCGGTGAAACACCCCCTCCATCAGAATTTCAGGGGGAGGGGGGGGGGCGGGGGGGCTAGGGCACCCCCCCTGGCTACGGGTCTGCGTGCACGATTTTATTTTCGATTCATGGGTGCCGCCATCTTCGGACTTATAAGTGATTGTTTTGCCGGCTTTCTATGTCGTAATATGAAATGATCATGGTCATAAAACGTTGAATGTACCGACCAAAGCGTTTTCGTGCGTGCAAGTTCACTGTAGCACGGTTTGTTAATTTGATACGGATACAAAACTGCAACGTTATCAGTCCAAGATGGCGGTGCTTGAGTGCGTCCGGAAATTGGTGTATACATATATAAGCATTTCGCAATCAGCGGGTCGCCCCCCTTCCACGCACTCGCTGAGTGCCTGGCTTTCTGCTGGCCCATTGAGGCGCGTCCTTTGCGTACGCCCGTTTTTTTGTTTCCTCGTCGCTAACGAGCCTGTTGCCGCCACTTGGGCCTCCGTTTCTTCGCCACGCGCGACGAAAGGCAGCTGGCGTGTAACGTCGTCGTGGCCGCTCGCACGTCTCTCGACACTTGGACGGTATACGTGCGAGGTGCACGCGAAGTTCTGGCGCTGCGGTCGTTTAGGTACCGCAGTAATGAACGCAGGCGTGTGCGCAGGGGCGGTGGAGGGGGGAGGGGGGTGGCCGTCCCCCCCTGATCGTCTAAAGGGGGGGCTCCAGTTTCGCCTTATAACTTTACTCAGTCGGTCTCTGCCTTTATAAAGCTTGTCACGTCGTTTTTTATTGTGCATGGCTATAGGAGGTATTCACGTGACGTCATCCGCAAGGGGCGCTAGCACGGCGGTCGCCATACCCGTGGTCTCGCGCGCGAACATCATCGTCGAACCACAACCAATGTTCTCTGCAGCACGTGTTATGTTGATATTTTTCTAAGAAAACGGGTTAGTGAAGTGTAGCGCCGCCAAAAATCAGGCTGTCATATGCCGGATCGCTGACGGACCACGGCTATGGCGGCGCGTTCGCTAGCGCCGCCTGGCGGAATCTTTCCTTTTTACAATAATGGCGGCCGATGACCCTCAATTCCAAGAACTGTCCAATTCCCTCCCTTATTCACGGAAATCAGGCCGTTACGAGAAGCAATTCATCGCTTAATTTTCATACTTGCATTCTTCGCCGACCCCTTGTTCCCTGTCGGGCTCGACGAACGCGATGGCAGGGCGGGGGGGGGGGGGGGGGGGGCGATAGCTATATCCGCACGGTAGTTGAACGCGATAGCTATATCCGCACGCACACGCGCGCACACACACACACATACACATGCATACATACACGCACACACATGCACATAGACACACATACATACGCCAAATACACACACACACACGCACGCATGCACGCACTACCGCATTCCCAATCGCTATAGCCTACCTTTGATTCTCGCTTCTCGATGGAGACCTAAAGTGTACCGCAAGGAAAGCCAAAGTGCAAACACCCTCCGGCTCCTGTCTTTATTGCATCTACCTCGAATTTTCGTTCACGACCAACGCTGCTTTTTCGCTCACAACCAAAGACGCCACCGCCAGCGCTGCCGCCGACACCGGAAATTCTGCGAAACGAGGTGTTTAATGCTATCGCGTTAATATCTGGGGGGCGTTACGTCCCAAAACCACGATATCATTACGAGGGACGCCGTAGTGGAGGGCTCCGGTAATTCCGGTCATCTAGTGGTCTTTAACGTGCACTGTCATCGCTCAGTACACGGGAAATCTCCGTAACTCCGCTGGTAGTTGACGGATTCTTTTTTTTTACTTTTTTTTTTTTGTGGTGGTCGATTCTTGAGGCAATAAAATCCTTTAATGAAGCCATTCCACGATCACTTGGAAAAGTTTTGCGGGGCCCCTCTAAAGGGACACTACAGAGAAAAAAGATTTTTCGCGCAATAGTAAAGTGCAATTTAACCGTCCCGAAAATACCACTCTTACCGCGAGACAATGCTTGGTAAGCGAGAAAACGGACGAAAAGAAAAAAAATGCTGGTGGAGACGCCAACATGAGATTCCCGCACCAAACACCGTGACGTTATATATTTTGACGGAGTCTACTGGGTCCTACGCAGTTTCTAATTGGTCAAAAATGAAGTACATCGTCATCTGTGGGGGGCCATAGACCGAACGTACGAAGTTTCAGAAAATTTCATCGAGCCCATGTAGCGAAAACACGAAAAATACATTTTGAGATTCGTGACGTCACACTCGGAGATTTCGGCGCGAAATTTAAAAACGAAACTACAATCTTGATTTTCTCCGCTAATAATGAACTTATGGTCGTGAAACTTGTGACTTTAGAGTTCTCAGAGTACAGTTTACCAATCTAAACCAAGTCATTCTTTTAACTATAGTGTCCGTTTAAACGCTTGATTTGTACCGCGCAGCCGCAGTAGCGCCACAGAGGACAGCGGATGCCACGGGATGCCAACCTCTGCCGGCAGCGCTGCTGACGGAGCGAGCGGCGGCGGCGGCGGCGGCGGCGCTGCCAGCGGCGTCCGCATCGTGCCAGCGCTGGTGGCGGCGGCCGCGCTGCTCGGCTGCGCATTGGCTGACGTGGACTTTGACGTGGGCGCGTCGTTCGAGGAAGAACGATCGCTCGTCGGCACGGTCCACAACCTGGCCCTGTTCAAGCCGCGCGCCAAGCACTGCATCAAGAACGTCATCAACTATCGGGACGCACCGCCGGACCGTAGAGGGCGCTTCCACATACTGCTGGGCCGTAAGCGCACATACTCTTTATCTGCTCACGCTACGCCGCGTTTTGTTGTGGGCTGCAACATGAATAAGCGCCGTTTCCTCGTCTCAAATCGCTACGACAACAGCTACCATTGCAACTTTTGTTGCGATAACAATCGTGTGGACACTCGAGGCACGTTTGTGCCGTCGCCGTGATGTCCCAAGTGTAGTTGAAACAGAAGCGAATGAACTAGAGGCTTTGTATACATATAGCTCTCCCGGTGGGGGGCGAACAAGATGATGCAGCCTTGCAGTCCCTGTGCCTATCAGGTCATTTGATAGAATCAGTCTATATAAAACCCGTCTGATAAAACCGTCTATATCTTAAACATAATCTAGACGTCCTGGATTTATCTGACGTAAACGTACCTGCATTTTGACCTTCAGCAACCCGCATAATTTATTTGCCTTGTCAGGATAACAATACTTTTTTTTTCTCTTTCTTTCTTAGGCATCGGATGTCACTGAATAAAAATGTGCAAAACGCGACGTTAGTTTTCACGGCTAAAACATGAAAAGGACACGTTATATAGGGTGTTCAGTGTATCTGCACATGCATTTTCTGTTTGTGGTGTTACCAGAACAGTGGTCTATCCGTTTTACTAGTGCTTTATCAGCTGTACACTTGCATTAATCAAAGTAAACGATTTCTGTTGACTTTTGGTTTGTGGAACTCCAGCCTGACATTTCGCCTAACATAACGTGCCTTCCGATCCTACAACTGCACGCAAAACTGAGCTAGTTGGTTTAACTTCATAGTTAAATGATAGATAGAAAGAAGAATGGTCAGTCACGGAGGAACGTGTACTCCGTCAATCATCGCACCCGTTTTGTATCATGCGCATGTGGTGTAATGTATAACATTTCGCTAACTTGTGGAAAAAAATATATTGGGCAGACTGGTGCCTGCCTTAACTAGAGACTACGCTAGCACAACAACACATTAAAAGGCACGCCTACTTCCCATTTGTCATCTCATTGTCGCTCCTGTGGTTGTAAACCGTTGTGTCATAGCAGGCATGTCATCTTCAGGCACGTTGACCAAAGGTCACGTGAAATCATAGAAGCCTTTCATATTAAAAACAACCATGATGTCTGCATTTCCGCCCCATCTATCTGTCTTCATGATTGCTAACTTAGCCTGCTCGAAAGAAGCGACAACTACATGTAATGTGATGATGCACGAGCAGTCGGACTACATGTATTTATTCTTTTCTGTGCAATAAACCCAACAGTTGTTAGTCCAGCGCCTGTCCTGTGTAGTCCTTCATATCGTGTACTCGTCTTTTTGCGCTGTTTTAAAACAATGAACTTCCGATCCTATTCCTTCAGGTATGGTTGAGTACGTGGACCAGATTAACGAGAAGAACTACAAGACAAAGATGAGGTTGCTGGCAAGGAGCGGCAGCATGCTCCACAACAAGTTCAGCGACGGTAAGTATATGTCGCATATCCGGAACAGTTTTTCAGCGCAGAAAGTTGGGTTAGTGCCTGTTAGGAATGGGGTTGCGTGGCCGGTGCGTGTGTCGTGCCCGGAGCAGTCAGAGGACGAGCTGACGGACAGAAAATGCTTTATATACAGTATTTACGTGTTTGCGGTCTTCGTGAGCAGGCACGGCGCTCTTCAGTGCGCCGGATTAAATTGTGAAGTTGGGGTCCACTCCCCCAGCAGGAAGTATTTGACCGGAAGTGCTTGGAAGAGAAACAACAGTGTTACTCAGCTAAAAATTCCCACAGTCCGTTGTGCATTCGCCCAAGACGACCCGAAGGCTAAAGAAGCCATCTTGCTTTAGCGGCGAAGCTCCTTAAGGGTGTGGGTCTGTCCCTCCTCTGTAGTTGTCGTAGTAGTAGTAGTAGTAGTAGTAGTAGTAGTAGTAGTAGTAGTAGTTGTAGTAGGTAGGTAGCCACGTATAGTGGAATGTACCCACTCCACGTGATAAAGATGACGACGACGCAGTATAGTGGAATGTACCCACTACACGTGATAACGATGACGCTGATGACCATGAAGTGGGTTCACTTTCCAACATTTTAGGGGCGAAGCTCCTTAGGGTGTGGTTCTGTCCCTCCCCTGTAGTAGTAGTAGTAGTAGTAGTAGTAGGTAGGTAGCCACGTATAGTGGAATGTACCCACTCGACGTGATAAAGATGACGATGACGCAGTATAGTGGAATGTACCCATTACACGTGATAACGATGAAGTATAAGCGTGTTCCAGTATAGTGGAATGTACCCACTACACGTGATAACGATGACGATGACGCTGATGACCATGAAGCGCGTTCCAGACCCCACATTCTCTTTCTGCCATGGATGAAAACGATCGAGCTTCGCCCACTCATCATCATTCACTTCGTGGATATGGCGTGATTTTTCTTCTTAGCCGACTGTATTCGCCCATCCCCCCTCAACCCCACTCCACCCACGAGAGCAATCTGCACCATGGGAATTTGCACAGCCTCCGGGATCGCAGGCAGTGCAAGCTTTCTGCGCCTCACGTGGTTTTGCGTTGCCTCCGTGATCGGTCCACCTTTGACAAAGGGACGATGTAATGTGTGATGAGTCCGTCATAATGTGACGCTACGTCGTGTGACCTCACCGTGACGTCGTGATGACGTAACAAAATTTAGCGATCTGTGACTTCATGATGGCGTCACAGATCGCCAAATGACACGATGAAATGTTGCTGCATCACTATATTGTTGACGGCGACGGTCACTTTTCGCGCTTTATGAGACATCTAAGGCGTTCACTTTAATAGCATCTCCAAATATTTCTATCTACGCCCCTGTCCGCTCCGTCTCTGCGGGAGACGGAGCGGACAGGGGCGTAGCTCGAAATATTTGGGGGGGGTGGGGGGGGAGGGGTCCACCATAATTTATGTTCGTGCGGTCGTTTGTGCGTGTGCTTGTATACACGCGAAAGTGAAAAAATTTTCGGGGGGGTTTTATCCTCCCCCCTGGGTATACGCCAGCGGCACCGCGGGGCCCACAGTACGCGTTCGATCTCCTTGTCCGTGCCTGCGCTGCTCGTGGTAAACGCGGAAACGTGCAGATCCTCACTCCGCGCACTGTCTGTTCGAGGCCGAAGCGTCGTAAATTACGCGCGAGAAACCGCGCCAGACCGCCGCGCATCGTCAATTCACGGAATCGCGGCACGCACGTACCTCTCCTCCTCTACGCTATCTACCTCTTCCTCTATACGCTAAGTCTCTGTTACTTGCTGCATACCTCCCGGCGCACGCCCAGCTGTTACAGCCGTTTATACCTACGCTCCTGCTATACGCCCGCGCAGTTAGAATCATGCCACCTCTGACCACAGCCACACTTGTATCCCGTATATAAAAGACACGAAGACAGCTTGTGGGGCCTAATCGGTTTCTAAGTCGCCCATTCGTATTACACGGGTGTCACACGGGCACTTTCGATCGCGATTAGGCCCGATTGGGGATCAAGATGATCGTGACCTCCCCGTCGCCGTCTGGCTCCCATATCGCGGCTTGCCTGACGCCTGCTGCAAACTCGATTCAGATTAGTTTGGGCAGTGCAGCGGCGATCATTGTTGATCGCGATCGAAAAATAATGGTTTTACGTCGCAAAGCCACGATATGATTATGAGGGACGCCGTAGTGGAGGGCTCCGGAAATTTAGACCATCTGGCGTTCTTTAACGTGCACTGACATCGCACAGTACACGGGCCTCTACCATTTCGCCTCCATCGAAATGGGACCGCGGCGGCCGGGATCGAACCCGCGACCTTCGGGTCAGCAGCCGAGCACACTAGCCAGTGATCCACCGAGGCGGACTGATCTCAACCGAGAAATTCTGTCTAAATCAGCATTGATCGCGGTGAACAGTGCCGCGTGCGAGTATACCGCAACCGGACACTGTGCGGTTCAGGCAAAGCTTAGTTGGTACAGCAGCGAAAGCGTTATCCGAAGGTTGTTGGTTCGATCCCTGTATCGATGGCAAGTTGTTCTTTCGTGCACTTTAAAGGGTCACTAATGTGGAACAATGATTCGATTTAAACTATTGTAGTCTGAGAACCCTAATGTCGTTAATTTTACCATCATAAATTGTGGGGTCTCGTAATGAGGGCGCCGCTCTCGGAGCAAGGGAGACAGCAGACACGGTCGTACCAATCCAAACATCGTGCACATTTATTGAACTACTTTACATGGCGAGCTCGCTAGCCGAATCATAAATCAAACGCTAAAAACAACCTTAAACAATCATTATGCCAATGCACTCAATACACACAAACAACAAGGTACCGCGAAGGCGGCGTCGCCGACGGTCGACTCGCCACGAGGGGCCCGCGGGAGACGACCCGCGCCGTGCCTTCCCCACGGACCCACCGCAGGAGCCGCCCGTCCACGCCAGCCGCCAAACGCCAAAGAGACTCTTTCTTCCCGTGCGCCCACCAGCTTCGCCGCCCAGCGGCGCTGCTGGCGCTACCGTGCTAACTTTAACGATGATGATGATAATAATTACACGCGCGAGCACAACGCCACCTTCCGCTCGGCGGCCATCAACCCAAACTGCGGCTTATCCGCGAGACGCGCGCGCCGTGGGGCGCAAACGACCTTACAGGGGGGTGATGGCACCCCCCACAAAATGTATTAACAGAGAAAAAAATCAAGGTGACGTCACGGATTTCAAACTGCATTTTTTCGTGTATTGGCGACATTGGCTTAACGAAATTTTCTGCAACTTGGTATGTCACTTCTACGGCCCCCCTCAGGGGCCACCGTACTTAATTTTTGCTCATTAGGAACTACGTAAGGCCTATAGTGGACGCTGTCAAAATCTATGACGTCACGGCGTTTAGTGCGCAAATTTTGAGGTGGCGTCGCCACCGGCATTTTCTTTTTGCGCGCTTTCTCGCTTAACAAACGTATTCTCGATACAAGAGTGAAGATTTTCGAATTTTCGATAGAGTACTTTACTAAGATAAGAAGGATCGTTTTTCTCTTTAGTGTCCCTTTGATTCATTTCCATTTACGTCACAATATAACAAAATAGCGAGTTCGGCGAGTTAGTGTGTATTCATATTTGAAGAAAAAACAGCGCACTGAAAAAACGAGGACAAAGAGGAGAGGGAACACACACAGCGCAGCGCTGTGTGTGTTCCCTCTCTTCTTTGTCCTCGTTTTTTCAGTGCGCTGTTTTTTCTTCAAATATGAATACGTCACAATTACGTCACTGCAGCTATAAACTACAACTAATGGCCCCCGTGCCTTCCTCGGCGTCATTCTCTGTCGGCTTCATTAGAGTGTGCCCTAAAATTACTATGGAGTTTCAGTTCGTCCGCATCATACTAAGCGTTTGCGGATTTCCGGGCTCGGCGAAGAACTTGGCGAGGAAAAGCGGTGCTATAAAGTAACGTTTAATCACCCGTTGCTTTCTCGACGCAAGGTGCTTCGCTTAGATTGTGCCGCAAGATTAGGTAATGTTGCATCCTACGGCCTTACACACAATAAAAAAAAACGTATTAGGGACTCTTTAAAGATATATCCTAGTGCAAGGGCAGAGGCACTGAGAGTATACAGCCAACACGTCCGCTTTATTCGGCAAGCAGCTCACAACAGAATATTGTTAGAATAGCAGATAAACTATGCTAATAATAATCTATGGGGTTTAGTGTACCAAAAGGCGCGCCGTACACTCTTAATCAGGTCCCGCTTAAAGCGCTATATAAAGCCAGGAAACGGGACATTTTTCGTCTGGTTTCCTTTATACAACCAGCATTTAACCAGGACCTGATTAAGAGTGTAGTGGAGTGCTCCTTAAATTTCTACCATCTTGCGCTAACATCGCTAAAGTAGACGGGTTCTCTTTCATTTCGACTGCATCGGAATTCGACTGCCACGGCCGGGATCGAACCCGTGACATATCCGGATCAGAGTCGAGCCCCGTAACCACTGTACTACCGAGACGGAGTGGGATAAACTATGCTCTCTTTATGTAGGCCTTGGTAGCCCTAGATTTTACACAATGAAGAGCTACCATAAACAACCAATCGGGACCGCGTGCGCAGTAGCTAGGCCCCTGGACAGTGGCGTAGCCAGGGGGTGGCACACCGGGCACGTGCCCCCCCCCCCCCCCGAAATTTTTGACCATTTCAAGGAGGTGCCCCCCCCGAAAAAAAATATCTGGCTACGCCCCTGCCCCCCGGAGACTTGCCTTCATGGCCGAAAGGCAGTCCCTACGTGGACGGCTGTTCTAGCAGCGATGAGCAATTAGTGGAGGAACACGGTACCCGCAGAGTGTTTCCATTTTACGATGTCGGGCTAATTGTTACGACGTCTACAGCGACGTAATAAAATCTATGACGGTATCATAAGGCGACATCTAACATAAACACAAACCGCGCCTGTGCCTTTCGCAAGCAGGTCGGATCAGCGCGAGTCTTGATTTTCTTTATTCTTTTCTTTTTTATTTGTCATGTTGAGAAATGTGGCGCGAATGACGCACTTGCGTCTCGCGTTTCCTTTCACGTAAACAGTTGTAACACCGGCCGCTAGGCGGAAACGTGGGGCTTCAGCCGTTCCGCCACCATCACGTAATTCCTGGGTGCGGTCCTGATACCTGTTGTTGCATTCCAAGAACTGTTTGCTTGCCCCCAGGCCCGTAGCCAGGAATTTATTCGGGGGGGGAGGGGGGGGGGCACTTGTTGAATGCCTTTAAAAATACCTATTTTTTTATTATATGTCCTCGGTAAAACACCCCTTCCATCCGAATTTCAGGGGGGGGGGGGGGGGGTTTCTGGGCCCCTCGGGCACCCCCCCCCACCCCCCTGGCTACGGGCCTGCTTGCCCTATTCACCCCAGGAAAGTTCTGGGCACCAAAGACAGGCCGTTGCAATGGCGGATCCAGAGGGGGGGGCGGTAGGGGCCACCCCCCCCCCCCCCCTCCTCCCTTTAGTGCCTTCAACCTGTGTTCGCATCGGCCACTCAACCCCATTCCTAACCAAAGCTTAGCGCAGCAAAATGTGCCCATATCTGAAGTGTGGTAGCCCGTAATTTGTTTTAATTATTCACATTCATTACGATTAGAAAATCGACTACAACAAATGAGTGGGATCCCTGTGAGCACAATTTAACAGTACTTACACCAGGCCCGTAGCCAGGAATTTTTTCGGGAGGAGGGGGGGGGGGGGGGGGGCACTTGTTGAAGGCCTTTAAAAATACCTATTTTTTATTATATGTCCTCGGTAAAACACCCCCTTCCATCCGAATTTCAGGGGGGGGGGGGGGGGGGGGTTTCCTGGGCCCCTCGGGCACCCCCCCCCACCCCCCCTGGCTACGGGCCTGCTTGCCCCATTCACCCCAGGAAAGTTCTGGGCACCAAAGACAGGCCGTTGCAATGGCGGATCCAGAGGGGGGGGCGGTAGGGGCCACCCCTCCTCCCTTTAGTGCCTTCAACCTGTGTTCGCATCGGCCACTCAACCCCATTCCTAACCAAAGCTTAGCGCAGCAAAATGTGCCCATATGTGAAGTGTGGTAGCCCGTAATTTGTTTTAATTATTCACATTCATTACGATTAGAAAATCGACTACAACAAATGAGTGGGATCCCTGTGAGCACAATTTAACAGTACTTACACCAGGCCCGTAGCCAGGAATTTTTTCGGGGGGGAGGGGGGGGGGGGCACTTGTTGAAGGCCTTTAAAAATACCTATTTTTTATTATATGTCCTCGGTAAAACACCCCCTTCCATCCGAATTTCAGGGGGGGGGGGGGGGGGTTCTTGGGCCCCTCGGGCACCCCCCCCCCCCCCCTGGCTACGGCCTGCTTGCCCCATTCACCCCAGGAAAGTTCTGGGCACCAAAGACAGGCCGTTGCAATGGCGGATCCAGAGGGGGGGGCGGTAGGGGCCACCCCCTCCCCCCCCCCCCTCCTTCCTTCAGTGCCTTCAACCTGTGTTCGCATCGGCCACTCAACCCCATTCCTAACCAAAGCTTAGCGCAGCAAAATGTGCCCATATGTGAAGTGTGGTAGCCCGTAATTTGTTTTAATTATTCACATTCATTACGATTAGAAAATCGACTACAACAAATGAGTGGGATCCCTGTGAGCACAATTTAACAGTACTTACACCAGGCCCGTAGCCAGGAATTTTTTTTTTTCGGGGGGGGGGGGGGGGGGGGCACCCATTGAAAAACTTGAAAAACACCTAATTTCATTATCTATCCTCGGTAAAACACCCCCCTCCATCCGGATTTCGGGGGGGCGGGGGCTAGCCCCCCCTGGCTACGGGCCTGACTTACACAGTGATGTGGTTCTTGTGATAATCGCAACTACTAAAACAAAAGAGTCAGTACACCCCCCCCCCCCCCCAAAAAAAAAAAGAGTGGCTGGATCCGCCCCTGGACCGTTGTGAGAGGAGTGCGATCGTTTCATTCTCATTTTTGCATTCATAGCTAGGCTTGTTTTCTCTTGAACTCGACGGATATTGGGGGGGGGGGGGGGGGGGGCTATCTTCGACCCCCCTTAATAGAGAACACTGCGAACTCCTGTGCCATAGCCTTCTCGGTACTGCCAGCCATGCGCGCCCCTTCGGATTCACAATATGCTTCACGGCATTACGTTTTGGCACGGCGGCAAAGCTTTAACTTTAATTGCTGCTTGCGTTGCGAGGCTTGTCTTGAAACGCAGCTGTGTCAAGCACGAGGTACGAGACCACGCGACAATTATTCATACCGTGGCCTCCGAGATTAGCCGGCTAATCTCGGAGGCCATGCTCATACCACCGCATTGTCTGAAGATGCCACCGTTTTTCGTGTTGAGCCAATCAGTGTTAATTGGTTCGTATGGAGCCGGCATCCTCAATTTGACTAAACGGCGAATTCGGCGAATTCATCACTTCAATATTGCCACATTATTTAAAGCAGCACAACCGACAGGACAAGATGAGGACAAAAAAGGGGACACAACAAAAGCGTTTGTTGTGTCCAGTTCTTGTCCTGTCGGCTACGCTGCTTTGAATAATATGGAACCGTACCAACTAGCCCAGCTGTCGACCTTGCTTCAACACTTCAACATGTGGAGAATACAGCAACTTGGCTAAACTTGAGCTTTCACTGCGCCCCTGTAGAGGCTTTCGCTACGCCAGGCGATGTAAGATGTTCATCCGAAAATTGTAAAGTTATTCTAATGGAATCCGAGATTGCGCTGCTTTTAACTCCGATCTCGGAGGACGCGTACTTCATGAAACTTGACGAGTTCCTTACCTGGTTTCAGCGTTCACGCGGTGCGTCCAGGACCCGTGTTCACAGCCGCCGGAACCCGGCTGGTGCCTGCAGAACATGGTGATGTACTACTACGACCCGGACAGGAGATCCTGCAACGAGTTCACCTACACCGGCTGCGGCCGCAACTTCAACAACTTCCTCACTAAGCACGAGTGCCACAAGATCTGCATCGAAGGCACGTGTTAATTCGCGTGCTAACCGCGTGTGCCTCGTTTTAAAAGTGAAGCATTATTTAGCGAACTTCTGCGACTTTTGAGCGCATCTATCTATCTATCTATCTATCTATCTATCTATCTATCTATCTATCTATCTATCTATCTATCTATCTATATGTCTGTCTGTCTGTCTGTCTGTCTGTCTGTCTGTCTGTCTGTCTGTCTGGTTGCCTACGACTATAAGCTCTTGTGGCCGTTTCGTTGACTGGACGTACACCGAAATTGGTATAGCATGACATCACCGAATGAAGAACATAAATGGCAGATCATAACATAAAAATCATGGCGTGCGTACATCATGAACGGCATGGTTTGCGTGCCACGGTCTTGATGCTCTCGCGGCCGCTACGTCAACTTGATATATACGAATAGTGGTACGGCGGGACAAAAGTTTTTTTATATATATATATGTATGTGGGGTTTTACGTCCCAAAACCGCGACAGGATTATGAGGGACGCCGTAGTGGAGGACTCCGGAAATTTCGACCGTCTGGTGCTCTTTAATGTGCACTGCCATCACACAGTACACGGGTCTCTACCATTTCGACTCCACCGAAACGCGACCGCCGCGGCCGGGATCGAACCCGCGACCTTGAAGTCTGCTGCCGAGCACCTATAGCTATTGATCTACCACAGCGGACGGCCCTTTAAGGAAAGCGAATATTTTATGCAGATGCCTGATTCTCTAGCTCTATCACGAACAGTTTACGTGATCGCGAACAATCGTATTCGGTATTGATCGTGTCACGAAGCGGTGTTGATTTGAATGAACGTGCATATGTACGAAGCTTGTGAGCATAAGCGTGCGCACGAGGGGGGGGGGAGGGGGGGGGGGCAAAGCCAGCCCCATACATTGACATAATAGGGAGGGGGGGCGAGAGGGGGGAGCGCAAAGTCAGCCCCATACATTGACATGATAGGGAGGAGGGCGCTGCGATGAACCTTCGCCCCCCCTGAATGGGAAGTCTAGGCGTGCGCAGGGTTCCCCTTCAGGGAGGGGGGGGGGGGCGAAGGTTCGTCGCCGTGCCCCCCCCTCCCTATTATGTGAATGCATGCGGCTCACTTTGCGCCCACCCTCTTATGTGACTAGGGGGGCGCCCCCCCCCCCCCCCCCATGTGCACGCCTATGCTTGTGAGTTCCCATTCCTTATCGTTTCTGCTTCTTTACAGGCCGAACGTGACAAGGCCCTTGAACACGCCGGTGGACAGCAACGAGGACTTTCAATACGCACACGAACGCAGCACGTAGGCCGGTCGGCATGGGGGGACGCTTTTTTTTGCGGAAATTAAAGGAGCAGTCCAAGTGGCTAATATTTTTTAAATACACATTCATCTGTGACGCGGTCAGCGAAACAATAATCTGCGCATGCGCCTGTGCTACGCCTGTCATCTTCCCTTTCTTGACGTCATGAAATCATCATCGCGCCATGACGTCACCGGAAGGGTGAGACTCGCAACATGCTCATCATGAGGAAGTGAGATAGCATCGACACCAGAGACAAAATTATCGCTTCAGCACACCTGTCACCCAATGTTCAGCCTTTATAGTTAAAAAAAGAAAAAAAGAAAAGAAAAGGCTAGAACGGCGCGGAGCAGGCTGCCCAATCACAGCGACAGCTGGGAGAGCGGCCTAGAATTTCTAGATCCCGTTGTAAACTCTCTTGGGGCAACTACTGCAAGTGCATTTGCAGTCCGCTACGCCATAAATCAATTTTTGCGAAGTCAGGCCCGTAGCCAGGAATCTTTTTCGGGGTTGGGGGGGGGGGGGGGGGGGGCACTTGCTGAAGGCCTTGAAAAACACCTATTTTTATAATTTGTCCTCGGTAGAACACCCCGTCCATCCAAATTTCGAGGGGGGGGGGGGGGGGGGCTAGGGCGCCCCCCTGGCTACGGGCCTGGGGGTAGTACCCACTATGCCATTATTAGGGTAAGGTGGGGCAAAATGAGACAAAAATTTAAAAATTGTGAATATTTATTTTTATTTCACTCTTTACCCTTAAACGACAATGCAGAACCTTTCCTTTGGGTACAAGGTATGTACTACATAAATATGACCATGTTGCCACTGTTAAAAAGTTTATTTTAAAAAGAAATGAAAAATGCACCAGATGTCTCATTTTGCCCCAACCTGCGGGGCAAAACGAGACAGTGTGAAAAAAAATTTAACCCTTCAGTTTTTTGCAGTAGAAGCACTTGAAATTAACTCCGTGGGCCCTCACGCAGCCTTCATGACCCCAGTCCTTGCACTCCACGCATTGAATCCATACAGAATCCGGTGCTGTTTAGCTCCAAAACTTGCAGATCAAACACCACCAGTCTTTCTTTGTGCTATTGTTGTATTTTGTTGAAAGCTTGCACTTCATTGGATTATTCAACAATTGGACGCTAGATATAATCTGACGCATCTTCTTCGCCTCCTTTCGCCGTTTTGGTGCAGAACTGCACGGGCGTTTCGTGGCTTTCAGCTTCGTCAGCCGGGCTTCGTGAGGCGATGAATTTACATCTGTGCTAGATTCGAATTTTCTAGCACAAATTCGGTATTGAATGAAAACTCGATGGCGAGATGTATTTGTGAACGGCTTGACTTGGAGATTCTTCAAAATTTGTGTTCGCTTCTTGAGAACATCCTTGGGAACGCGGAAAAATCTCGATGCAGCACGAACCGAGTGGGTGTCCTGAACAGTAGTCAGTGCTTTTTCACGTCGTTTTCCTCCGAGGGAGCTTTATATGATATTCTCTTGTGCGTCCGAACCTTCCTAAACACTAAAATATAATATATAATGAGTGTAAGTAAATGGTTCACTTAATGAGACATTCTCTAAGGCAATCAATGCCTTTTTGTCGCGTTTTGCCCCCCCCTCACATGCCCAAATTCAAAATATTTTCCGCTTTGGCCCCGCCCACCAAGTGAACTGAAATTTTGGTGGTATGTAGCTAGTAGTATATAGTAACAATATAAATACTTACGTTGTTGTACTGACGCCAGAATAGCTTCATGCACGGATCCGAAAATTTGGCCGAGAAGAATTTCGCCCCTTTTTGACGGGTCACGAACACACTGACACCAGCCGCATAATTTTTCCCACGCGAACGCTGTGAGCAATCATCAACTTTTACACATAAAAAGGTGGACAACTACCAGCACCTCTCGCTAAAATATAGAAACAAAGAAAAGTGCTTTCTGTATTATCTATAGAGGTCGGCAAAGCCAAAATGTCGCGTTTTGCCCCGTGTCTCATTTTGCCCCGCCTTACCCTAATCATTCCGCAGAGAAGAAGGCACCCACTACGCATGCTTAAAGGGCCCCTAAACAGCCTCTAAAAATACTAAAAATGAACGCGTTAAGTGCTGGACACATGGTGCGAATTCGGATGCTATTTGCCGTACGGCTGTTCGTGCCAACAGCCGCATCCGACAGACGTCCAACAGGTTCCAACAGCATGCGGCGCCGATTCGCACGCCGCGCGGGCATCCAACTTGCTGAATGTTGCCGCGCGGCTACCGCTCCGGTCGGGCGGCCGCAGCCAATGGCAGCGCGGGAACTCGACAAGGGGCGCCACTGGTGGCGCCCGTGCCAACCTGTGCCACTGGTCAGCGTTGCACTGGTTCGTTCCTCGCCGCTTCGATGGCTGAGATGGTGGTATTTGTGGATATCGCCGTTGTCGCTGGCATGAAAAACATTGGATAAACTGTTTCTGACGTGGAATACCTCATGATTGAATAAAGTGATGCTTGCAGTGTGCCATTTCTGCAAGGCGACGTCCGTTTCCGAACCACCAACGAGATAGTGAGCCGTGATGGAAGGCCGTTTCACAGGTAAACATTGACACCGGCCGTCTCGGCGAACCGGCTCGCTTCGTTCCCACCCTTGCTCTTCACATCGAGGCCGTCGATAACACCAATTGCGCGTGTAAACGCGTCATATGAGAGCACAAGCTTTTATCGGGTTGGCAAAAATAAGCGCTCGACAATCAGCTCGCGTTTGAACTCGAGCGGCGCTAGCGAGAGCGTCCGCCTAGCTAGGCCTACGCTCGTAGTCGTGAGTGAATGTGAGCTGTTGCGATGATTGTAGCTCGCGAAGGCGTATCTTTGTTGGCAATGTTCTTAGAAAACGAAGCATGGCTGTGTGAGGTTGTTTGTTTTGTACTAAATGTAGAGGATACGATGTTTTCCGAGCGTGCAAGCTGAGGTGCCGTGTGTGAGCGGAGCCTGCGCGCTGATTGCTCGTTCGCCCCATGTGTCGTGAATCGTCGTACGCCGCGTGCGGCACCGCACGTCGGATCGGATACCGAATCGCACCATGTGTCCAGCGCTTTATTCTCTCCTGGCGCTTTCCGTCTTTGCGGCACAATTTCGTGACGCCAGCAGTTTGCTCACGTGACGTCAGGATGTAGTAAGCTTCCGATTGGTCGATATACCACAGATACCTGTTGTGAAATGTCTCCTACTTCGCTTTGCCATGCAGTCGCATGCCCGTTTGGCCTCGTCTCGCACGACTACCGTTCACAATTACTGACTTCACTTCGTTTTCTGCATTTGCGACTGCGCAAGCGGAGATAGCAGCGTGCCATTGAAAAGCGCGAAATCCAGCAGCCAGCGGCGAGCCGAGGGCCCCAGCGGGTCCTTCCCGGCTAGTCCCTCAGGACTTCAATAAAGTTCTTTGTCTGTCTGTCCTGACTGGTTGAACGCTTAGTGCTGACATTCCACGTGTTTTATGAAGGAATAAGTGCCGAGGAGGAGATAGCGCTTGTACGAAGTGTAGTGAAGGCGAGAAGGAAACTATTACTAATAATATGTGGGGTTTAACGTCCCAAAACCACGATATGATTATGAGGGACGCCGTAGTGGAGGGCTCCGGAAATTTCGACCACCTGGGGTTCTTTAAAGTGCACCTAAATCTCAGTACACGGGCCTCAAACATTTTCGCCTTCATCGAAAATGTAGCCGCAGCGGCCGGGATTCGATCCCGCGACCTCCGGGTCAGCAGTCGAGTGCCACAACCACTAGACCACCGCGGCGGGGCCGGAAGGAAACTACTGTCTTGCCTTTGAACTCAGTGTGGTTTAGGGGCCCTTTAAGACATTATATGCACTTTGCATATGCTGTGGCTGATGACTATGAATAATTACAGCTGAGCACTATGTAACGGGTGGGAAGCTTCAAACGACCCACTTATTACGCACTTGGCCTAGTGCGACGCCTGGTGTTACTATGCTCATCTCTCGCGCTATGTTGCATCTGTTAACGCGATTCCTTTCCTGACGTGACGATCCTACTGCGCGCATACCACGGAAAGACGCACCGTTTCCCATTAAACCTCTCCTGGCGTTCCGCAGGGCGGGGTTCTCAGCCTTACTTTGTTTAACCTCACGATCATTGGACTTGTCCATGGTCTACCTCGATCAGTCGACCTCTCTAGATATTGCCACGTGGTCGTGACGTGGACGAAGACAGCAGTACGCTTCTTCAAGGTGAAACTCTTTTATTTGGCCGAACCTGCGGCCGCGAAACAGAAACTCAAATTACAGCAACCAATGCACGCTGTACACTGATATCGGCGCACAGACCGTCGGTCGTCGATAAACTGACAAGCGGTGAAGCGCGTCGGCATTTATACACTCGCCATCGAATATTCCAGCGTTATCGCTAGCGGCCACGTAAGTTCCAGAAAAAAAATGCCCTCACCTCCCCGAAGGGAATCGTGAGGAAATGCGAATGCATTTCGCGCGCTTCACTCCATTTATATATGGTGGTTGTGGTTCGAAGAAGGAAAAGGCGCCTAATTTCTGCAGCCCGGTCGGGAGCAGAAATTTTTTCTTTTTCTTTAATTTTTTTTTATCGCGGGAGCTCCGCCGAACTCCCGCGATGCGAGCGCCCTCACACACCAGAGCGCGCTCCTCCTCTCCACTCACTCTCCGCTACTCCGCCCGCACCACCTGCTGCGGTTGCTAGAGGCGAGGATAAGCGCACGCGCCCGCAGCTGTTGCTATGGGAGAGGGAGTGAGAGCGGAGAGATAACACCTGCCGCGAACAACGCCAACGCCGGATGCCTGACATAGCCCGACTAAGAAATGCATTCGCATTTAAAACTGTAATGTTCGCGTTGTGCGCGTAATCTCATCGAAAGATTCTAAGTTTATCTAGATGGTTCCTAGTCATTCGGCGTGGTTTGCGCAAGACAGCGGTCACACGTGCAATGGGGCCGCAACATAAAAATGAAAAGAAAGGAGGGCGTGTGGCAATATGCTGATGATATATGCATCTGGGCTTCAGCAGCGACACGACCCCATGCATGGGCATGTGCGCGGCTTCAATAAGCTGCGAGAGTAACGTCTACGTTCTTCCGTGCTCGAGGCCTCAGAATTTCTAATGAGAAGTGCGCCTTTAAGGCCCGTATTCACGAACACTCCTCGACTCGAAACTCGACTTCAAGGGATCCTTGAGACTTTTCGCGTTGTAGAAATCGCAACGCGAGACAGTCCTCACGGAACCCTTGATGTCGAGTTTCGAGTCGAGGAGTGTTCGTGAATACGGGCCTTACTCCCTTTTACCCGCAAGCTGATGATCTGGTATCCCGTTTCAATCGTAAGAATTTCGTAAGAATTTCGTCTAGGGTAGACCCGCTCAAGTTTCCCCGCTGACGCCAGCGCTTGCCATTCCCCTACTGCAGAATGCGAACATCAATGGGGGGATATTCATAATGCTTACTGCTCTGGCAACACTGGATGCGTGCGCCATCTTCTGTTGGGCGCCGTCGAGGAATCGTCTCCCGGCGTCTTCACAAGGGGAGGCCGCGGAGAGACTGAGCCGTTGGCGGAGCTTTCGGACCGAGAAAATAAGGCTTCTTCTTTCGTCATCCAGCTCCGAAAGGTCAGTGAACCTCACTGTGTGCTGCCACAAATCGACAAGAATGCTCTGCACGCTTCAAAACTCGTCCGGACGTACGGCAGCTGCACGAGACGCATCGCTCCGCAAAGTCGAACAGCTGTTCTCCAGTGGCGTGTGCTTCCGATCTGAGGTAGGCGTTCAAGAAAAATGTTCATTGCAGAGGAGATGTGACTCTGAATCTTGTCGAATAATCTTGCACAGCAACACATCTCCATTGCATTTCCCACTGCGATTATAATAGCACGCGTCAGATATCGAAACCACGTTCTTTCTGCGCGATCTGTGCAACGCTGTGATCAGGCCCGTAGCCGAAATTCGGATTGAGGGGGGGGTGTTTTACCGGAAAAAATAATTAAAAATAAGGGGTTTTCAAGGTTTTCAACAGATGCCCCCCCCCCCCCCGAAAAAAAATTTCTGGCTGCGGGCCTGGCTGTGATGCATCCCTCGACTCATTTCTTTAGCCCCAGGTATACATCTACACCCTTCACAATAGCGTGTGTCGTAGTTTTTCGAAATAAACAAGGCATGGACATAGGCGTGCGCATGGGGGGGGAGGGGGGGGCTGAGGGGGCGGCCGCCCCCCCCCCCCCCCTAGTCACCTATAAAAGGGGGGGCGCAAGGTCGACCCCCCATACATTGACATCATAGGGAAGGGGGGTGCTGCGACGAACCTTCGCCCTGCGCACCCCTATGGGCATGGACATGTTCATGAGCAGTGCGCCCCAAACCAAATGATCGCGCGTTTCGACTATATAGGAGAGAGCAACGTTGGGAGAGAGTGTGTCCGGAGTGACGATCGTCAGCAGTTTGAAATGTGTAAGTTCATCAATGGCTTGCGATTGCCATCAGCGGTTTCGAAACCGCTGATGGCAATCGCAAGCCATTGATGACGAAGTTGCAGCAATATACGAGGACCTACGGAGGCGAGCACGTAAACGCACTGGTGTAAAAGGAAACCATCTGCCAGATGTAGTTCAATCAAAACAGCTTCGTGTCTCCCAGTTCCATCAACGTTTTCCGCTAGCCACTTAAAGCAGCCTAACTATTCCTGCCTGCTCTCTTGAGCTGTTGCTGCCATGACAGCCGTTGCTATAATCAAAAGGAGGCAGTGAATGCATACATGCTGCAACAAATATGTATGGGAAATGGAAGCGGTGAACTGCCGCGCCACTTGGAATGGAGAAAAAGTTTTTTTTTTTTTTTTTTTTTTTTTTTTTTTTTTATGGCCTATCGGTTGATAATTAGAAGTACGTACGTACGTGATGCGCGACCTGGCACATTTACCAGGAAGACGGCGGTCATCACGAGCCCCATCTTTCACTGTCTTTTTCCTTTGCTGTCACTGCATATCTGTCACTCTCGTTTGCTTGCGCTTGTATATGCTACAAATGAAACATAGTACACCGCTTACTGTACGTAAGCGCTACTATCAGTCAGTGGCGTAGCCAAGGGGGGGGGGGGGTTCAAACCCCCCCCCCCCCCGAAATTTTTCAGTTTTGCTTGCGTATATATGCACGCACACATACAAACGCACGCACGAACATACATAAAGTATGGTTGAACCCCCCCCCCCCCCCCCCCCGAAAAAAATTTCTGGCTACGCTACTGCTATCAGTGGCTGCGTCTATGCATTTCATGTGCTATGCGACTTTGGTATTATGCCGGGCAGGGCTGGGCAGAGATCATCGAACAAAGTATTCCGGTATACAGATATCGAAATACATGGGTTGGAAGCCTAAAATACAGATACTGAGATAGAGTTGTCGTTGACGTAGTGGGATATTTCGGAGATACTTTAGCGAAAAGACTTAAAAAGTATCCCAGAATGTAGATACTGAAGTACTTTTTTTTTCGGGGATGTTCATACTCCGCAAAAACATTTTTCAAGTGCAGCATAATATTGTAAATGTTGCAGCGCATTGAAACTTGCAATGTATTTATCACAGAATTGCACATTCGGGGCCTCTTGAGGTACTGCTCATATTCTGATGCATCGTTTCGATGTACCCTCTGGGAATAAATAAAACGTATTCGAGCTCAGTGAAACGTATGACAATTATCATGACAATTATAGAGACATAACTATAGGAAGGTTGCACGGGGGCGGGGCCCCCGAGATGGCGCCAGCGTCGGAACGGCAGCGCGTCCATCTTGGTGGTTCCCGCGTAGGCTCAACCGCATTCTACCCGTACACACTGCAGCGTCATGCACACTGTCACGCACACAGCCTCTCGTCGCCGCTCGCCGTTTCGACAGAACCGATGAAGCGCGCCACCAGAGAACATCTGCGCCACCACGGACCACCGAGATGGCGGCGCATGCCACTAGTGATCCAAACGGATGACGTCACTTGCATACCCTCCTATACAAAAGGGAATAAAAAAAACTTCCCCATCTCCCGCTAAATAGAACCATGTGTGGATGCGAAGCAGCGGGGAGATTGTTAGCTTGAGCGGGAGAAACATCGACGCTCTCGTTTCACGGCAGCGGCCAGGGTACTCATCGCGGCGCTGCATAGGAGAGACAATGAGGCGCGCGCGCTCCGTCATTTTCATACCGCGGAACTACTGTGGCGCCCCCCAGCGGAGTATGCAGCTGTCGCACCACCTGTCGTGCGCGCCGCTCCGTAGAGGATTCCTAGAGGAGAGGACGGGGGGGGACCGTAGGAGAGGAGAGAGAGGGGACGTGCATGCGCTACGGGACGCGGGAGCCGCTCCGTAGAGTAGAGGATTCGTAGAGGAAAGAGGGGGGAGGGGACGCGCATGCGCTGTGGGGGGGTATGAGACGCGGGGGGCCGCTCCGTAGAGTACAGGATTCCTAGAGGAGAGAAAGGGGGTGAGCGTAGGAGAGGACAGAGGGGGAGGGAACGCACATGCCCTGTGGGGTGTGGGACACGTGTATTAGATGCGAAGCATGAGATGCTTCGCATCTAATACACGTTTCTTACCTTGAGATGTACAGGGGTGGTCAAAAGTTCCCAGGCCGCAACGCCCGGCCGAGGAACCGCAGCTCACCGCTATCGGGGCGCTGCCATATCGGAATCATGCCTTGGCGCACGCAAGCGTCGAGCGTGCGCGTGGAGGGGGATGCGTATCCCTCTCCCTCTGTTGCTCTCGTTGATAAGAAAGCGAGGAATAAACCAGGCGCGTCATGTTCCCTCACTGGTCGCTCTTCGAATTTTCACTACTGTGCAGCGCGTAGCGAGGCGGCAGCGTTCCGGAAAACTGACGCATCATGCTTGCGGCCGCATTTAGCGAGACACCGTATACATTGCCGTAGTTTTCGGCTTCCTGGAGAACAATATCGTGCGTTGAACTTTCCCTTGGCACTGCGGTAGCCGTCTACGCAGGTCAATTCGATGCCGACGAACACGGTCTGAGCCCGACATGTATTGAAAAGTGCTTGTGTTGTGGCTAGTTGGACCATCTTTGGAATAAGCAGTGCTGCACAGTAGTATACAATTCGAAGAGCGAACAGAGAGGGAACATGACGCACCATGTTTATTCTTCGCTTACTGATCAAGGAGAGCAAAAAGGGAGAGGGATGCACACCCGCCTCCACGCACGCTCGACGCCAGCGTGCGGTGATTGCGATAACCGCGCCCCGATAGCAGCGAGCTGCTGCTCCGCGGCCGGGCGTTGCGGCCTGGGAACTTTTGACCGACACTGTACATTTAAGTTTGACGTCGATGTCCGCGAACCAGAAATTACCTTTCCACAAAGTTTGCATTCTGCTTTGAGCACCGAAGCATTGGATCCGTCCTCTACGGTTTCAAAGAATTAACGTGCCATCCACAATAGACCGTGCTGCACGGCCTTGACCGTTCGCCATTGCTCGGTCTTGGGACGCGTGCTTCGGTGGTGCCTTGCCCGTCGTCGCCGTTCCCAAGACTGCAGCTCGTGCGACTCGTGTCGTAACTTGAGGGCTAAACCATCCTACTCTACAACGAGACGCCACTTACATACAGTAGAGACGGCTCGGCCAAGTGTTGCCAGACGAGGACTGTCTTGTCTGCAAAGAGAGCTAAAATTTCATTCTGGCCGGTGCGACGACAGGTCATCGAATGGTCATCGTCATAGGCGTGCGCTCGAGGGGGGGGCAGAGGGGTGGCCGCCCCCCTAGTCACCTAAGAAGGGAGGGCGCAAAGTCGGCCCCATACATTGACTTAATAGGGAAGGGGGGGCGCTGCGACAAGCCTTCGCCCCCCCTGAAGGTGAAGCCTTCAGGGGGGGGGGGCGAAGGGTTTGAACCTCCCCTTGGCTACGCCACTGCCCTCCTCATCTTGTCAATCCCTGGCGACTGTAAAAAAGCTCTTTCAGTATTAAACAAAAATGATTGGCCTTCCAGTTTAAATAAACATGATTTCTATTTCAGTTCCGTAGATTACAGTCAATTCGTCGAATTTTTTATCCTTGTCCGTAACCCAATCTGGCCCTCGCCATGTCGCTTTCATGCAGCTTTGGCTCTCCACCGCAAAAGGTTGCGGACCCCTACTTTAGACAATGCCTGTGCAGCTCATCAACATACTTATTAAGAAAGTAAAAAAAAAAAAATGCGACGAAGACAGCCATGTGCGGGCCGCCAGCGAGAGGTCCGCGGGCCGCCGCCTGCTCGCCTCAGAAACATTAAAGGGGCCATGACACCCACAGGGGTGAAACAGCTGTGCGAATTTGATACAATTCCCCATTTTTGCGCCGCGCTGCGCCGAAATTCCCGACCAGCCTCGAAATTTTCTTAGTTTGCGCTAATTTCAGCGAGAAATGGAGGCTATGTTGGCCACGTGCGATCGAATCCACGCGCACAGTGCGCACAGTCCCTAACCCTGTAAGATATACATAGGCGTGCGCAGGGTTACCGTTCAGGGGGGGGGGGGGGCGAAGTTTCTTCGCAGCGCCCCCCCCCCCCTTCACTATTAAGTCAATGTATGGGGCAGACATTGCGCCCCCCCCTCTCAGGTTCGTAGGGCACTAGGGGGGGGGGGGGGGGGCGCCCCCTCTGCCCCCCCCTCGTGCGCACGCCTATGAAGATATATACGCTTTAGGTGAGGACACTCGCGAGACGCGATAAAGTAACCACGCCGCGCGCCCATCGGTGCGCTGACCACAGTGGACACATATCGGCGGGATGACGCAACTTCAAGATTAAAATGCGTTGCCGTGCGCCAACGCACTTTGCGGGAAATGCTGCAAATGCACCCGCAATAGGAATTTCCTAGTCAGCAAACGAGGCTATGGCATGTTAGGAACTAAAGGTGGAAGCGTATGCCGAGTTTTCCGCGGGCGAACAAACTGGACGTGCTGCGAACACCGGCGTTGCCGCCAACCACGTTGGTTGCCATAGCAACGGCACATAAGACATTTTTTCTGTCTTGAAGTTGCGTAGTCCCGCCGATAGATACCTGGTGCAATCGCCGGACCAACGTACGCGCGCCGTTGTTGCTTTATCTGGTCGAACGCGCCTTGAAAGTTGTGCCCTAAACCCAACCTCACTGTGAAAGAAAAAAAAAAGGTGGGGGGGGGGGGGGGGGGGGTCCAAAATTACTTGGCCTTGTTCTATTCCGAGCAGAACGCTGTTCAACCACCTTCACCGCAGTACACCGGTTTCATGCGGAAGAGCGCACTAAAGTTTAGAAGGGGCTGTTAGTACTTGTCACGGGACTGCTCATTTTGTTCCTTAGTTACTCATGCGTGTATACGCCGCGTAATTATGAGTACTAGTACGATCGCTGACGTCCAAAAAAATTACTGATCATTTGGAGCTGTGTATGACATTTCTGCAGCCCTAAGAAACAACAAACAAAACCGTATGCCAGTTTTTTTTTCGCCACCCCCCACTCGTTACTGCATTACGAATCTCGAATTTCAAGGTCGCCAGCTTGGCAGATCCACATTTGAATTTGCAGCGTCTGTCAAAGGATTTGAGAGGCGCTCAAAATTCTAATGTGTACTTCATCATTGTTTGCACGGTGAAGTAGTTCAAAATACTGCTTATATTGAAGTAACAGAGCTCATGTTGGTTTGTACATATTTTGTTTTCCTTTCTAAATGTAAGTCTTCTTTGTTATACTGGTCCAAATTTGTGAGTTAGTGATAAAAAATGGATGCCCCCCCTCCCCCCCCCCCCCCCGTAACCTGCTCCAAATTTGAATTTTCGTACTCCAAAAGTAACAATTTGTTGCTCCTAAAATTGCTCCGAATCCTGTTTCGGCTGTGGCACACCTGCACCCAACTTTCGATCATAATCTGTTACTTGGGCTAATCCTTGCGAATTCTCAAACAAGCTGGCGTCATTTTCGTGCATTTGAACGAGGACAAAGACGCACGCTGCGTCTTTGTCCTCTAGCTTGTCTATAGTCTGGTGTTTGCGCGCTCAATACCATTGTTATAATGAATGACACGTTCCGACTCGGCCAACAAGCAACGTAGATTTGCTTATCTTGACATTTGAAAGTGAACGATTAGCAGCGGCTGGGAGAGAGAGAGAAATAAACTTTATTGAAGTCTCCTTGCTGGGGTCAAAAGTGGAGGGGGTCCGCGAGACGGGCCCCTCCGTAACCCCCCTTCCTCAGGCGGCGGCCAGGCCTTGAATCCTGGCGGCAGTGGCGTAGCCAGGGGGTGGCACACCGGGCACGTGCCCCCCCCCCCCCCCCGAAATTTTTTCGCCATGGCATACATAGGGAAAAATGACCATTTCAAGGAGGTGCACCCCCCCGAAATCAAGGTGGTGCCCCCCCCCCGAAAAAAAATTTCTGGCTACGCCCCTGCCTGGCGGCGTCTGCGAAACTTTGGTAAATGACGACGGCTGCTCTCCATAGAGCACATGACATCAGACACGCCATGACAAAATGGCGGACTCTGGCAGTGGGCGGGGTTTATAGCTGGCGACTTCTAGGGCTTTATTTGCGATGAAATATTTTTACAGTCCATTTTTTCATATACGATTGGGAGTAACCGCAAATTGTTGGGTGAACCGTGACCCGTCATAGGCATGCGCACGAGGGGGGGTAGGGTGGGCGGGACGTCCCACTAGTCACCAAGAGGGGGGGGGTGGGGGGGGTGTTCAAAATCTGCTCTATAGGGAGTATGCACTGACGTCACTGCGGCCGCCATTTTGTTGTTCAGCCAACACAGTGAAGGGCGCGCTTTGTTATCTTGGATCTGCTTATCTCCAGAACAGTGAGGCTGCAAATTGTACAACAAAATGGCGCACGCTGACGTCACGTGAATACCTCATGCACTGACGTCACTGCGGCCGCCATTTTGTTGTTCAGCCAACACAGTGAAGGGCGCGCTTTGTTATCTTGGATCTGCTTATCTCCAGAACAGTGAGGCTGCAAATTGTACAACAAAATGGCGCACGTTGACGTCACGTGAATACCTCATGCACTGACGTCACTGCGGCCGCCATTTTGTTGTTCAGCCAACACAGTGAAGGGCGCGCTTTGTTATCTTGGATCTGCTTATCTCCAGAACAGTGAGGCTGCAAATTGTACAACAAAATGGCGCACGCTGACGTCACGTGAATACCTCCTATGCATTGACTAGGGGAGGGGGTGCCCTCCTAGTCACCTAAGAGGGGGGAGGGGGGGCGCCAAATCTGCCCCATACATTGACATAATATAGGGAGGGCGGGGGGCTCTGCGACAAACCTTAGCCCTCCCCCCTCCCCCTTCTTTGAACAGGAACCCTGCGCACGCCTATGGTGACTGTTTCATGGCTCCATATTGTTGTCGTGAAGCTGTTGACGCGGCATAACGAGAAGCTGTCGAGCCTCTAGTTATGCCGTGTGCGCTACCTGAAAAAACTATCATTATCGTGAAGCGGCATTCGCTCTCTTCATCATCAGCTGCTGCTTCGCTTTCAGAACACGTGCCCCGATTTGTCCGGCGTGGGATGCAATGACCATGATGTGCGAGACGAGTACAAAAAAAAAAGAAAAAGATAAAAAAGCCGTGGAGACAGAGACAGAAAGAAACAGACTGAAAATCTCAATATATGGAGAGCAAGCATAGCCATGGATAGTATAGTATATATAGTATATAGGTGGGTGGGAGAAGTGAGGGTGAGGAAGGAAAGGATGTAAAAGGGCAAAGCATAGTATTGTTTTGTATAGTATAGTATATACAGGGCAGGGAGGGAGAAGTGAGCGTGATGAGCAGGGAAAGGAGGTAAGGTAGAGCATGGTATAGTTTTGTAGAGTATAGCAAGGGGTGGGAAAGAGAACTGAGGGGGAGGAGGAGGGAAAGAAGAAAGGCAACACCACCAGCTCTGCTCTTCAGTGTTCGCACCATTAGTGCGTAACTGTCAGATCTTTTTTTTCTTTGGCTTGTTCTGGACACTTAGTCGGCTATATTTGAAACTGCTTCAAACTAAATTCGTGCTGTTATATAAGCGCGCCGTAGCAACGGCGCGCTGCCGGAGCTGATTGCGGAGGCCACGCTTCAAAGCCAGCTCCCTTTTGCCAGTCCCTCCTTCCTGGTCCAATGAGCAGTTGCACAGGCCACCGCTGCAAAGACAGACTCAAGAACAGTCGTTCTTCACAACTGGCAGTTTCTTTATTGACAACACAAAAGAAAGAAAATAGACCTTTCGTAAGGTACGCGTTGGCGCAGCAAATGTCCGCTCAGACTGTTGAGAAGACTCGCTAAGATGTACACAGGGAAGGTCCATGGCATCGAAGTCTGCCATCTTTTTGGTAGAACGTGAGCCAGCGCAGAAGTTCTGTTGAAGTGTTCTCTTTTCCTGTCGAATGGAAGGCCAAAGTCAAACGAAAATTTGAAAGTAGCCGATGTCACCTCAAGAGGGCGGCACAAGGTACACACAACTTCGTCGTCGGCGCGAAGCACAACTCGATGCACACTGTGGGGACTGAAAATAACCGCTCTCGGAACAAACGGACACAGTTCACGCCGTCGTGCAACAAACACATGTACATTTATTAAATGCTCTTACACAACGGCGAGCTCGCCAGCCAAATGTAACACATAAGTGAAGTAACACGCCAAACAACCGAATAACATGCCAATATAAAACACAGAGAAACATGACTCGTACAATGTACCGGGAATGCCGCGTCGCCGACGTTCGACTCACCACTGGAATCCGCGTGAACGAGCCGCGGTCTCGCACCCACGGACCTCCTCGAGAGTCGTGCGTCGCCGACCGCGCCAAACCCCTAAAAGAGAGGCAGAGCTCTTCCTCAAGCACCCTAGTGACCTCGCTCCCCGCCAGGCGACGCCGCTGCCACCATCACTAACCATCACGCGACCACAGCGCCACCTCTAGTTCGGCGGCGAAGCTAACTATGCTACGACGCATGGGCGCCATGAGGCGAAAATGTTTTTACAGGGTGTGATAGCACGCCCACGACACACATCTTGGTCGTCCACACGAAGCACCACTCAATGCACACGCACACACACGACTTGGCCGTTGACACGAAGCACAACTCGATGCACGCACACCACTTGGCCGTCGACACGGAGCACAGCACTGAGCACACGCGCACACACACACACACACACACTTGGCCGTTGACACGAAGCACAACTCGATGCACGCGCACACACACACCACTTGGCCGTCGACGCGGAGCACAGCACGGAGCACACGCGCACACACACACTTGACCGTCGACATGGAGCACACGCGCACACACACACTTGGCCGTGGACACGAAGCACAACTCGATGCACGCGCACACACACACCACTTGGCCTTCGACACGGAGCACAGCACGGAGCACACGCGCACACACACACTTGACCGTCGACACGGAGCACACGCGCACACACACACTTGGCCGTGGACACGAAGCACAACTCGATGCACTCGCACACACACACCACTTGGCCGTCGACACGGAGCACAGCACGGAGCACACGCGCACACACACACTTGGCCGTTGACACGAAGCAGAACTCGAGAATGGCACTCGATGCACACAACACGCACGACGACTTGGTCGCCGACACGAAGAATGGCACGAGGCATACACACAGACTTGGTGGTGTTGATGATGGTGTTGCAACCGTTGGGGTTATCCTGGCATGCATAGCGGGTAATTCTTCCGCCTGGGCATCTCTTGATTGGTAGGGGTATGTCACCAGGTGTTCAGCAGCCCTGTGTGATTCAGAAAACCAATAAGCAATCGTTGCAGTCTCCTCCTTATTCGTTCGGTATCTTGGCGAAAGACATCTTCAAATCTCCAGTGCCAATGTCCACGTTTTTACTGGCTGCGGATCATTGCGTCTCTTTCCTTGTCAAACTGCGGGAAAAGTTCAATGAAATGCTTAACGTCATCGATGGCACCGAGTGGGGAAACGAACCCCCCCGGTCTTGAATCACCAAGCCTGGGTGTAGGCGGAGTCGTTTATGACGTGGTACGAAGTGTCGCTTCTTCTCAAGTAAGTCCGTGGCTCGATGTGCAGTCTCGTAGATCGCTCCTGAAGGGATTTCGGAGGTGCTCGCAAGAAGTGCCCGAGCGTTTCGTATGTCCCGCACGCAGTGTACGCAGGTGACGAGGCCTTGGCTAGTCGATGACGCCGGACCACAGTCCAGCAGGATCCGATACGCAGACGCAGGAGAGACCGCTAACTTCTGGAGACGCTCCGTTCCGGCAGCCGCGTCGGTGGTTCCACCCTGGCTACACGTTCGTCAGAATGGCAAGTTAGCAGAAACCGCCTCAACGGGAGCCTTCAATAGTCTGACCACGGCATGTCAGACCGCCGCGGTGGTCTGGTGCGCTTCTTTCAGCCAGGGCGTCTGCCTACTAGTGCCCCTGGATCACCAAGTGAGATGGGACGCAATGCAGCGAGACATCGACGTTACCGGCAAGGAGGGCATGCAGCTTGGTGACGAGCAGTTGGGCGACGAAGCCTGTTCCGAAGTTCCGATTTCGCCACGGCCAGCAGCGCGACACCTGAGTCGTGTGCGACAGCCATGGTGAACCTTGGGGGGTTCTGTCGTCAAGATGTCCACGGCCAGGCAGGGGCGTAGCCAGAAATTTTTTTCGGGGGGGGGGCACCGCCTTGATTTCGGGAGGGGCACCTCCTTGAAATGGTCATTTTTCGCTCTGTATGCCATGGTGAAAAAAAATTTCGGGGGGGGGGCACGTGCCCGGTGTGCCACCCCCTGGCTACGCCACTGCGGCCAGGAGGATAGCCGCTTCCTCTGTGGTGGTAGAGCAGGGCGTCCCACCAAGTGCTGGCATGACTCAGACTGCCTGTGGCTGAGAGTGAGGCTTGGAGCACTGATCCGTCCGTGCAGGCACAATAAACCAGCTCTTTCTCTAGCTTGGAGGCAGCCGTCTGTTAGATAGCGGAGGTAGCAGTGTGACGCTTGCAAAGTCACCCCGGGTCGGTCACAACAGCCGGCGGTTTCTTCGTCGGCGGAGGTGGGCCTGTGGCGGGAGACACCGGTCCTACAGCTCACCCGTATACCCGGAGCAGCTGGCCCATCCGAGATGTTGGTTGGCTTTCCAGCTGGGCAAGGGGGCGCCCGTCAGGGGCGCAGGCTAGCCGATCAATGTGCGGGAGTGCGCGCCGCTGTACGAGAAGGGAGCACAATAAAGGCGTTACCCCGCATCACTCCGATAACAACTTTACAGGAGCACGCCCAGCTTAACACAAGTGCAGAGTTAATTTCGCAAAAAGAGAAAAAGCGCGTGAAATAGAAAAGCAACTAGTTCCGGTTGTTGCTGCGCTGCATGCTCAGTTTCAACGCGGCTCTCGAATTGACAACCAGCTCTACACAATGCTTCCCTGGGAATTCACCACCATCACATCTAATAAGACAATAAAGTTACGGCGCAGCGATACATCAGGTATTATTGACGAACGCTATATGATCGAAGCACCTTCCGCTAATACTTGCGAAGTCTATACAGATGCTGCTATCCTACAAGACGGCGGGAGGACATCATTCCTAAGTACCACGCATAACTTCATCAGTGGTCTCTAGCATTATCTATCTACGGAAGCCAGTCCTCTTGTAATGGAACTTCAAGCCATCCATGACGCAGTGCGGGATGCCACCTCTAAGCTGCCCACAATTAAGCAACTTGACGTATACACTGATTCTTTAGCGCCTATCCAAGAACTCAAGAAAGTTTACAAGGCGATGGAAATCTGCGAGGCGATACACAAGATAAACCGCAATACAGCCACTTGCGTCAGGTTACACTGGATTCAAGGCCGTACTGCGAACCCACATAATATTGCTGCCGATCAACAGGCACACTGCCCTCCTAATACAGACCTTCCTCTATTCCCCTCCCACCTCAACCCCTAAACACACTCCGTGCCCGTAAAAATGTTCTCCGGCAGGATACACGCACTCTTATCCCACCGTGTGTCTGCTCTCTCCCCCTTCATCTTACTAGGGCGGAGGAAGTCGTGTTTAGGAGGCTTCGGGCAGGGGTCACTCTTACACCGGCTGTTATCTCAACGTGGAACTGGTCGCATTTACCAGTGGGTGCTACATGCCCGTACTGTTCTGTTCCGGTGATGCAAGCAGATGCATACCATCTTATATGGACATGCCAAGGGTTACAGTCGGAACGCTCCCGTCATCTCCTGCAAGCCGGCCTTCGCTACAGTGACACAAACAGTTATGACCGATGGATACATGACAACACATTCCACAAGACACTGCTTCACTTCATACACAACACCGGCCTAACGGCGCACATTTAATACAAATATACACAACAAATATTATGCCTTAAGGGCAAGTCTATGTCGCCAATAAAAAAAAGGAGTGAGGTCAGCCACTCACCTCTGCCAGAATGGCTGCAGCTCTTGAGTACCGCGGCAACCAAGGGCACACCGAATCAACTCCCGATGCAGCTTGAGGTCAATCCAGAGGCCGCGGAGGAAGTCTCACCACAGGGAAGGCGTACAGGAGCCTCGAGGTAGTTGTTGCTTCTGCTGCTGCTGTTGCTGCTGCATGAAGAACGGCAGCAGCACACAAAAGTGGTCGTCGTCGTCGTGGAGATCACCCAGATGCACACACAAACACCACTTGGCCGTCGTGGGGATCCACACCCCTGAGCGCGTGCACACACACCACAACTTGGTCGTCGACGCGAAGCACAGAACGAGGCACACACACACACAAACACACACACACACACACACACACACACACACACACGCACCACTTGGCTGCCGTCGTGAAGATCAACTCGATGCACAACACAACCATGTTGCCGTCGTCGGGAAGCACAGCACGGAGCGCGCACACACACACACAACTTGGTCGTCGACGCAAAGCACAGCACGAGGCACACACACACACACACGCACCACTTGGCTGCCGTCGTGAAGATCAACTCGATGCACGCAGTTATGATGGTGTTGCAAACGGCTGGGTTAGCCTGGCATGCGTAGTGGGCATCGCTTGATTGGTAGGGGTGCGTCACCAGGTATTAAGCAGAGATATGAGCAATCGCTGCACTCTCATCATGATTGCCGCGGGCCCTTTGGGAAAACAACGTTTTCAGATGTCCGGTGACCAAGTCCAACTTTTGGCAAGCTGCGGGCCATTGCTTCTTTCTTCCTCTCGAACTGCGGGCAAAGTCAAATATAACTCAGCGTCGCCAGTGTCACCGCCGAAGGCACCGAGCTGGGATGTGAATCGTCCGTCTTGAATCATCAAGCCTGGGTGTATGCGGAGTCGGTTATGGTGAAGAACAATGTGTTTCTTCTTCTCGAGCAAGTCTGTGGCTTGATGTGGAGTCCTTTAGTCCTCAGATGATGTCCGATGACGTTCTTGTACACCTGATAAGTCTTTGCAGCTATCACTTTAGAGACATTTGTCTGCTCTTCTCGATTCCAAGACAATCTCTGGTACTTTTGAAGATGTGGAGAAGACTTCACCCTATGAGAAGTACGGAATAATCCGAAAGACACAGGGTGGTCGCCAGCCAGCGGGATAGACGAGCACTGGATGCAATGCCCACGTTGCACTCCGAGAAAATGAAAAGGCGGACGCCCTTGAACACAAACTTTGCGGCCGTCGCGAAGCACAATACAGCGGCCGCACACACGAGACTTGGCTGCAGTCTTTGCAAAACTTGGCTTGTGGCAGTGGGTAGGGTGAAGGAGATCCCATTGTTTAGACGCGGGTAGACCCTGGTGGCGGAGTGCAACGATCAATGAGTCTCGCTGAGCTTCAAACAGAGGACATAAGGACACACACAGGAGTTGCTCCATCTTTTCGTCTTCCCCGCGCGCAGTGAACCCAAGTAACAAGGCTCTGCCAAGTCGATGACGCTGGGCCGCAGGCCGGCAGCAGCGGATACGTAGATGCAGGAGAAGGGACTACTTACTCCTGGAGACGCCCCGCTCAGGCAGCCGGGTCGCTGGCTCCGTCCCGGCTACACGTTTTTCAGGGTATCAACTTAGCAGAAGCCGCCTCAAGGTGAACCTTTGATAGTCAGAGACGACAGCAGCATGGTAGACAGCTGCGGTGGTGTGCTGTGCTTTTGCCGGTGCGCCTGCCTGCCGTCATGTCGGTGGATTCCCTCGCATGGGAACCAATGCAGGGACACATCGACGTCATGGGCAAGGAGGGTATGTAGCTTGGCGGCGAGCAGTTTACGCGCCGAAACCTGCCTGTTTCGGTTTCGCCACGGCCAGCAGCGCGACTCTTGAGTCGCGTGGGACAGCCACGGGGCACCTTGGGGCGTCTGCTGCGAGGAGGGCGATGGGCTGGTGGATACCGCTGACCGTCTCTGTGGTGCTAAAGCAGGCCGCCAAGGGGAGGCGACATGAGGCCATCCAACCAAGTGCTGACGTGACGCAGGTGGCGGTGCCTGAGCATGTGACTGGTCAGACTGAGCCGTGCCCGCGTAGACATTTAATGACTTAGCCCGCTCTTCATATTGCTCGGAGACAGCTGCATGCGCCGTAGAGCGCTGGTAGCTGAGCGACGCTTGGAGAGTCGTCCTATAGGTCGGCAGTTATACCCACTGGATTTTGCGTCGGCTGACGTAGAGGGTATGGCGGGAGGCACTGGTCCTGTACAGTTTCAGGATATTCTCGGAGCAGCTCCCCATCCGAGACGTAGGTTGGTTTCCTAGCCAGGCTGGACGGGGGGTGCCCGTCAGACGAAAGGGCCAGCTGATCAATGTGTAGGAGTCCGCGCTGCTGTAGAAGCTGGGGCCAGGCACCAGCCTCAGCCAGACTGGCTTCATGGCCGCTGCCATGAAGCACAGTACGAGGAACACACACGCGCACATGGCCGCCGTCGTGGAGATCAACTCGATGCACACACATGCGCACAGGCCGCCGTCGTGGAGATCGATGCGCACACACACACACGCACACCATGGCCGCTGCCACGAAGCACAGCACGAGGAACACACACGCGCACAACATGGCCGCCGTCGTGGAGATCGATGCACACACACACGCGCACACCATGGCCACTGCCACGAAGCACAGCACGAGGAACACACACGCGCACATGGCCGCCGTCGTGGAGATCAACTCGATGCACACACATGCGCACAGGCCGCCGTCGTGGAGATCGATGCGCACACACACACACGCACACCATGGCCGCTGCCACGAAGCACAGCACGAGGAACACACACGCGCACAACATGGCCGCCGTCGTGGAGATCGATGCACACACACACGCGCACACCATGGCCACTGCCACAAAGCACAGCACGAGGAACACACACGCGCACATGGCCGCCGTCGTGGAGATCAACTCGATGCACACACACGCGCACAACATGGCCGCCGTCGTGGAGATTGATGCACACACACACACACGCACACCATGGCCGCTGCCACGAAGCACAGCACGAGGAACGCACAGGCGCACAACATGGCCGCCGTCGTGGAGATCGATGCACACACACACACGCGCACACCATGGCCACTGCCACGAAGCACAGCACGAGGAACACTCACGCGCACGTGGCCGCCGTCGTGGAGATCAACTCGATGCCCACACACGCGCACGAACATGGCCGCCGTCGTGGAGATCGATGCACACACACACACACGCGCACACCATGGCCATGCCACGAAGCACTGCACGATGCACACAAACACGCACATGGCCGTCGTCGTGAAGATCAACTCGATGCACACACAACCACCACTCGATCGTCGACGCGAAGCACAGCACGAGGCACAGACACACACAGGCACGCACACACAGCTTGGCTGCAGCGGGGAGCGCGACCTGGAGCTCGCACTCAGGTTGGCTGCATGCAGTAACGAGCGCGACCTGGAGCTCGCACTCAGCTTGAGTAACGAGCGCGACCTGGAGCTCGCACCCAGCTTGGCTGAAGTAACGAGCGCGACCTGGACTCGCACTCAGCTTGGCTGATCATGCAGTAACGAGCGCGCCCTGGAGCTCGCACTCATCTTGGCTGAAGTAACGAGCGCGACCTGGAGCTCGCACTCAGATTGGCTGCATGCAGTAACGAGCGCGACCTGGAGCTCGCACCACTTATCCTGGCTGCAGTAACGAGCGCGACCCGGAGCCCCCCGCACACAGCATGGCCGCCGTCGTGAAGATCAACTCGATGCGCACACAAACACCACTTTTGGTCGTCGACACGAAGCACAGCACGAGGCACACAAACACGCACATCATGACCGCCGTCGTGAAGATCAAATCGATGCACACACACACGCACAACATGGCCGCTGTCGCGAAGCATAGCCTGAGGCACACGCACACACACTTGGCTGCCGTTGCGAACAAGGCGATGCACACAGACGAAACCCCGTGGTGGTGGTGTTTCAGCCAGCGGTGTTAGCCTGGCATAGATAGCAGGCGATTCTTAATAATATCTGGGGTTTTACGTCCCAAAACCACCATATGATTATGAGAGACGCCGTAGTGGAGGGCTCCGGAAATTTGGACCATCTGGTGTTCTTTAACGTGCACTGACATCGCACAGTACACGGGCCTCTACCATTTCGCCTCCATCGAATTGCGACCGCCGCGGCCGGGATCGAACCCACGACCTTCGGGTCAGCAGCCGAGCACCGTAGCCACTGTTCCACCGAGGCGGACAGCAGGCGATTCTTCTGCCGGGGAATCTCTTGGTGAGTTGGGCTGTGTCAACAGGTCTCAATCAGCCCTGTTTTACGCAGGAAGGCAATAAGCAATCGTTGCACTCTCCTTCCGATTGTCGCGGACTCTTTACAGAAAAAACTCACAGGGTCCCTGATGCATTAGCCATCTTCTCAGTCGATGTGTTGATCCTCCCTCTGCATCTTCGGAGAGCTTTTCGAACGTCACGAGGTTTTGCACAGCCTCCGTGATCGGCCCGCCTTTGACCGAGCGACGATGTTCTTGGTGACGTCACGGTGACGTTATGATGACGTCACGAAGTTTGGCGATCTGTAAAGCCAGATGACGTCCTCTGGTGAAGTTGTCGCGTGCTGATGTACCAACGCAGCGACCCCAGCGAAGTCGACGTAGGCGCGTGGAGGCGAGAGAGCGAGCCATGGAATAAATCATTTGTTTTTTTTAATGTCAATGTAGCCGCATCCTTTCCTTCTGCCTCCCGCTACGGCGGTTACCCGGACGTGATCCATTCACGCGATGATTTTCTTCATAACTCGTGTTGACTCCTCCGACGCTGGACGCCGGCGATCAACTTTCGCACTTGATGAGGCGCCTAAGGCTTCCGCTTTGAGATCTCCTCAAAGCCTTACTCCCCCTATTTGCTGGTTGAGGACTAAAGCTTCCTTTCTTTAGCATGGCGGGCAAAGCCAAATATTGTGCTCAATTTCGCCGATATCGCTGCAGAAGGTACAGGGTCGGGGAAGCCCGTCGTCCAGTTTTGAGTGGCCAAGCCTGGGTGTACGTGGAGTCGGTTTTGAGCTGGTACAAGAGTGGCGCTTCTTCTCAAGCGAGTCCGTGGCTTGATGTCCGGTCTCGTGGATGGCTCTGAAATTATTTCGGATGACATTATTGTAGTTCCGACAAAATTAGTGGACACTCACACAAATTAATTACCGTGGCATATCTTCGCACAATCATTTCTGTATTGCAATCATTTCTCTGACGTCGTCAGTCACACAAAGTTCTTAGGGGAAGAGAAATTAGATGCATCGTTGCTGCACAAGCGTTCATGCTTACTGCGCATTGGAATATATTGCAGTCGAAACCAACTCTATCGAACTATGCTTTATATTGAGCTATTTCCAAACACGATGTGGTTTAATGTCAATGCGTAGAAAAATATAGGGCTACTTCGAACTAGCCGGAACACTTCATACATCGAGCATCAGGGCCGCGCGAAACACCCCAAAAACTTGGCTTATTCTCACGGAAGGAAGCCTTCCCGCACGCATTTCGGAAAGTGAGTGGTGTGATTAGTAGGGCGCCGCATAGAGAGAGTAGAACCTACCGCTTGCCACTTTGGAGTGGCGTAGGCAGTATGGGGGGGGGGGGGGGGGGGGCACATCCTTCATCTAGAGTGGGGGGCCAGGCAGGTAAGTGTGGTCGTCGAAAATCATTTATTGCTCTGCATGCCATGAGTAGAAATAAATTATTTCGGGAGGGGCACGTGCCCGGTGTGCCAACCCCTGGCTACTCCTCTGCCATCACACGAGACCTCCCCGTGTTCGCGCCCATCGCACGCGGTCGCCGTTCGCTTCGCAATCCTCCGATCCTTTTATTGTTAATGCTATGGTTGCCGTGAAACACAAGAACCATGACGGTATTTTGGAGCGCGAAAACAGACACGATACACGAGAAGGACTGAACAGGACGAGCGCTCACTTCAAACTAAAGTTTATTCGCAGAAGATGGCCAAGTTTTATCATACACCAAAGGCAACAAAAAACAGAGAAACGCATGCGTGATACCACAATCTAACAACCGAAGAACAGCTATCACCTCCCAGTTAAAAATGATAACAAAAACCAAAACCACACAACTACCTCCGGCGCATGAGGTTCACAAGACAGAGTAGCAACAAATGGGGGAAGAAAACGACCGTGGTCATGCCTAAGCGTGCGCGTGGCTGCCGCTGGTCTGATCCCGGCGCCAAAGACTTATCTAGATAAGCCACTTCACTGGTTAGTAGGTTAATAGAGGGCTGACGTATCGTGTCTGTTTTCGCGCTCCAAAATACCGTCATGGATCAGTACAAACTCGCCCAAATATCTGTGCTTCTAAACACAAGAACCTGCTGTCCTTCGCAAACATAGCGATGATCAATACCGTCACTCAGTCGTGACACAGCTGTGCAAAGCGAAGTGGAAGCATAACCGATCATGCACTGCATAGTTTAGCAAGGGGTAGGAAAGAGAAGCGAGGGTCAGGACTGATGGGAGGGTAAAAAAGATAAAATGGAGGAGGGGGGAGAGGGTAGAACATAGCAAAGTCTTGTATAGAATAGCAAGGAGCTGGGAAAATGAAGTGAGGCTGAGGAGGGGCTACTTCAGGGTGAGGAGAAGGGAAATGAGGGTGAGCAGGTCAATTTTAGCATAGCCTTGTAAGTGTAGCAGCACTCTAAGAAATAATCGAGTAAAAAGGGTGTCTTTTTGCTACACAACAATAATCGTCATTGGCTTGCTCACTTTCCTCTCTTGAAAACCCGGCTCTCGGCACATTCCTATCAAGAATGCTATATCACGCTGATAACGCGCGCGGCGTTCGTGACCGGGAATTGCCGGGACGGCGGTGAAAACGCCAGGAAGGTACGCGGGGCAGACGACGATTATTGTTGTGTAGCAAAAAGACACCCTTTTTACTAGATTATTTCTTAGAGCGAAGGGTTTGGAAAAATGTATTGAGCGTGAGGAAGGGTTATTTGAGGGCGATGAGAAGGGAAAGGATGAGGGTGAGAAAGTAAAGCATAACATAATCATGTGTAGTACAGCAAAGGGTGGGAAAAGGGAAGGGTGAAAGGTAAAGCATAACTATTCGTAGGATAGTGATGGGTGGGAAAAGAAGTGAGGGTGAGAAGATAAAGGAGGAGGGAAGAGGGTAAACTATATTCATAGCCATGTATGGCGTCACGCAGGCAAAACCATGTATAGCAGAGTCATGTATAGCGTAGCCATGCGCAGTATAGTGTAGCAAAAGGGTGCAAATTGGAAGTGAGGGTGAGGAGTGGTGTGAAGGTGAGGAACGGATGAAGAGAAAAGAGGAGGGGAAAGGAGTAGGGTTAGGGTAGGGTATGGAATAGCCATCTATAGTGTACTATAACAAAAGGGTGGAAAAAACAAATTAGATTGAGAATGGAAAGGTCGAGCAGGAGAGTACAGCATGTCATGGCCATGTGTACATGGCCAATACAGCAAGTGGTAGGAAAGGGGAGTGAGGGTGAGGAGGGGAAGGGTACGGCGTAGCATAGACACGGTAGTACATTATAGCAAGGGGTGGGATCGGGAAGTGACGTAAGGGGGGTGTGGTGGGAGGGTGAGGAGAAGGGAAAGGAGGACGGGGAGGGAAGCGCATGCCATAGCGGATGTAAAAGAAAGAAGTGGAAATTTAAGGGCTCGTTTTTATTTGTTAGACACAATATTAATGAGAACTAACAGACAATGATGCGAAGGAAAGTATAGGGGATGTCGTTAGTAGTAAGTGTAATGTAAATGTGAAGTATTGGTCAGCCGCCAGCTCGTAGTCGTGACGCCAACAGGCTAACAACATCTCCTATACCTTCTTTGGCATCATTGTCTGTTAGTTCTCATTAACATACAGTTAACATACAGTACAGTATAGCAAAGGGGCGGGCACGGGAAGTGAGGATGTAGAGGAGTGATCTTAGAGGGAGATTTTAAAGTTGTTTTGACGGTGACAAGAGCAATCGCAGCCGGTGAGGACCACTCTTTCATAGCAGAAAGCAGCGCAATACAACTAAGGCAAGGAATACCAAATCAGACCAGCGTTGACTACCAGTACGTGCATTTATTTTTTCAGCACTAATATATACGCATTCTGGAAAAAGGAAAGACGTAAGAGAGGGAGAACGTTTTTCTAACTAATTTTTCAAACAGCCTGAAATGCTCAACTGAGGAGACACGTAGTCTGTCTGTTAATGCGATTATGTGGACCTGAGACATCAATCACCTGCAACATGGTTGGAAAGGGCTTCATTTAAAGGGGGGGTTTTCTAGACAATACAGATGTTTTATGCAAATGCTATGACAGCGAGGCCCTGTCATCTTCGCAAACGAACTCTGCGCCGAGGCGAAAAAACTTGGCCACACCTTAAGTTAGATTCAAAACAGTGATTAAAAAAAATCAAAAGTTACCTTTTTAATTATTAGATTGAGGGCCGTCGTTCATAAGCCTTTAGGGCGTCACATTTTGTACCACGCCTATTTTTTAAAAATCGCTAAATACGGAGGTCCTTTCAGATAATAATCACCGAAATTCGATGCCCCGATCTAGGCGAAGCCTAAACTTATCGCTCCGGGTGCGCAGGAACTGGGAAAAATATATTGTGAGAAAAAAAAAGAAAAAGCGGCAGATACCACGCACTGTGGGAATCGATGTAATGCAAAGCAGCCAGCAAAAAGCAAATCATGCCGTACATAACATGCATGTCGTGATTTACATGTTAGGACCTGTCGTCATACAGTCACGTCGCACAATACCCATTTGGTGTACATCTAGCTAGCGAACTGGAAGCAGGCGCACCATGAGCGTGGCATTCAAGTCATGCTGTACATGACGTATCATGATTTTGATATTACCACTTGTCACTTATGTTTGTCATACGGTCACGCCATGCAATACCGAACGTGTACACCAAGCTAGCGAAACGGCCGTGAGCGTGCCATGAGCGTGGCATGTAAATCATGTTGTACATGACATGAATTTCATGTACAACATGAAATGTAGGCCACGGAATGTAGTCGGGACGCGCAGAGTATAGCGTCTGGGTCCTCAGGCTCGCAGTCGCCGAGAGCCAACAAAATATGCCCTAGAAAGCTAATGGCTCCGTTTGACGAGACGCGCGATGATTTGGACGCGTACTTGCATCGTTTTGAGCGTATAGCCATGGGGCAGGGTTGGAACCGAGGTGAATGGGCCACAGCTCTCAGTCTTTGTCTAGTTGGAGAGGCATTGAGCGTTTTCGGAAGGATGACAGCCTCGGACTCACTAGACTATGACAAGGTTAAAAGAGCCTTGCTTCAGAGGTTTCAGCTTACAGCGGAAGGGTTTCGTGAGCGGTTCCGCAACTGCAAACCTGAGGACGCTGAAACGGGAAAGCAGTTTGTTTGTCGCTTGGCTAACTACTTTGACCGATGGATGGAGATGGCTGATACTCCTAAAACGTATGAGGGTGTGCGTGACTGCATGGTTAGGGAACAATTCCTTGGCTGTTGTCACCCGAAGCTCTGCGTGTTTTTGAAAGAAAGGAAACAAGGTTCACTGGATGAGATAGCCGACTACTCTGACCAATACATGGAAGCCCAGGGTATCGGAAATTTAGGACATGGGAATAAAGACAGCACCGGAAGAGAAGGAGAGGAGACGAGAATTGAGCCCCCCAAATATTGTGCATAGGATACAGCATATGCAGCAAAGGTGCTTCTCGTGTAACCGCCTCGGTCATCAAGCCCGTAACTGTCTGGAAGGACGTGGTGGGCAACAGGAAAGAAATTATTGTCAGGTATGCAATATGAGAGGTCATAAAACTGAGGAATGTAGGCGAAAACCGCGAGATGAAGTAGCGGCAATAATAGGTCATACAGATGCAGGAGAAGATGGCACAAAAGAAAGAGATATAACAAATATAGTAAGTGCAGCTGTGGCCGCAGCTGGCCTGGAAAAGGTTAATATGCCGGTTGGTGAAGGGACAGTGAACGAGAAGCGCGTGTCGGTACTTCGAGATTCGGGTGCTAGTACAGTGCTGGTTAGAAGAAGTTTGATAAATGACGGGGACATGACAGGGAAAACTTCACTAGTTATGCTGGTAGATGGATCAAAGAGATGGTTACCAGAGGCTAAAGTAATGTTAGATACCCCGTATTACACTGGACGTATAACTGCATTGTGTGTAGAACAGCCCTTGTACGACGTGATATTAGGGAATGTGAAAGGCGCAAGAGCAGTTCATGACCCAGTGAGACAAGGGAAAGCTCCTAGTTCAGGCATAGGTTACCGCATAGAACAGACGACAGAGACAACAAGGGATTCAATGGCTTCAATGGAGACTTTAGCTAAAAGAGAAGAAGCACTGGAGGGTAACGCGTCTGCAATACTTCAGGAGTTAGGCATACCTACAACTGAGCTGGGTAAGCAGCAAAGATATGATGAGTCACTGAAGTATGCAGTACGACGGATTGGAGGTAGACAAATGCGTGAAGGAATGAGAGCAGGGGTTACTTACGTAGTGAATAATGGTGTGCTATACAGGAAGTTCTGGCACAAAGGGAGAAGCAGCGGCGGCGGGGAACGGAAGAGTAGGTTTGGCTGACGTGTGCGGAGAGCAAGGCAGTCGGCTTTCCAGCAACGGCCTGGAGACGTGCAGGCGGATTGTGGAAGTCTGGTCCGAAAGATGGCGATGCCGAAGATGTGCAAGGAAGGCCTGGAGTAAGGAGCTGGGGCACCATTCCGCAAGCTTGGACCAGACCACGCAACCGGCACCTGTCTACATCTACAGCCACGCGGTCAACCTCCTACTCGCGTCGTTTGCTTGGCGCGCGGCAGACCACGTCTAGTGTCACGATGGTCCGTTGGACAAGCTCCGTCATCGCCACGGAAGCTTACGTCTACGCCGCGTCGACACTGTACTGAGCGACGTCACACGCCACGTCGGGGGAACTGCCGCTGCTACACTTGTGGACGGTCAGAACACTACGTTTTTCTGGTTTTCCTGTTTGTTAAGTGCCAGGGGTGACTTCATTACATGCTATTTTTACGTTTGTAAATTTTAGGTTTGCTGTGTTTGGGTGATAGGTTGGTGGTTTGTTTCTAGTAGTGTTAATCATATTACATAAATGACTGTTGTTATGATTGCAAAGAGTCCTGTCTGTCTCTAGACCGCGGAAATTCGTGACAATTGGCGGTTTGGTGTATATCAATCTAGCGAAACGGCCACGAGAGTGCCATGAGCGTGGCATGCAAGTCATGGTACACATGACGTCATGATTTCCATATTACCACTTATCATTTATGCTCTTCATACAATCACGTCACTAAATACCAAGTTTGGTGTATATCAATCTAGCGAAACGGCCACGAGAGTGCCATGAGCGTGGCATGCAAGTCATGGTACACATGACGTCATGATTTCCATATTACCACTTATCATTTATGCTCTTCATACAATCACGTCACTAAATACCAAGTTTGGTGTATATCAATCTAGCGAAACGGCCACGAGAGTGCCATGAGCGTGGCATGCAAGTCATGGTACACATGACGTCATGATTTCCATATTACCACTTATCATTTATGCTCTTCATACAATCACGTCGCTCAATACCAAGTTTGGTGTATATCAATCTAGCGAAACGGCCACGAGAGTGCCATGAGCGTGGCATGCAAGTCATGGTACACATGACGTCATGATTTCCATATTACCACTTATCATTTATGCTCTTCATACAATCACGTCGCTCAATACCAAGTTTGGTGTATATCAATCTAGCGAAACGGCCACGAGAGTGCCATGAGCGTGGCATGCAAGTCATGGTACACATGACGTCATGATTTCCATATTACCACTTATCATTTATGCTCTTCATACAATCACGTCACTAAATACCAAGTTTGGTGTATATCAATCTAGCGAAACGGCCACGAGAGTGCCATGAGCGTGGCATGCAAGTCATGGTACACATGACGTCATGATTTCCATATTACCACTTATCATTTATGCTCTTCATACAATCACGTCGCTCAATACCAAGTTTGGTGTATATCAATCTAGCGAAACGGCCACGAGAGTGCCATGAGCGTGGCATGCAAGTCATGGTACGCATGACGTCATGATTTCCATATTACCACTTGTCATTTATGCTCTTCATACAATCACGTCGCTCAATACCAAGTTTGGTGTATATCAATCTAGCGAAACGGCCACGAGAGTGCCATGAGCGTGGCATGCAAGTCATGGTACGCATGACGTCATGATTTGCATATTACCACTTATCATTTATGCTCTTCATACAATCACGTCGCTCAATACCAAGTTTGGTGTATATCAAGCTAGCGAAACGGCCACGAGAGTGCCATGAGCGTGGCATGCAAGTCATGGTACGCATGACGTCATGATTTGCATATTACCACTTATCATTTATGCTCTTCATACAATCACGTCGCTCAATACCAAGTTTGGTGTATATCAATCTAGCGAAACGGCCACGAGAGTGCCATGAGCGTGGCATGCAAGTCATGGTACGCATGACGTCATGATTTGCATATTACCACTTATCATTTATGCTCTTCATACAATCACGTCGCTCAATACCAAGTTTGGTGTATATCAATCTAGCGAAACGGCCACGAGAGTGCCATGAGCGTGGCATGCAAGTCATGGTACGCATGACGTCATGATTTGCATATTACCACTTATCATTTATGCTCTTCATACAATCACGTCGCTCAATACCAAGTTTAGTGTATATCAAGCTAGCGAAACGGCCACGAGAGTGCCATGAGCGTGGCATGCAAGTCATGGTACGCATGACGTCATGATTTGCATATTACCACTTATCATTTATGCTCTTCATACAATCACGTCGCTCAATACCAAGTTTGGTGTATATCAATCTAGCGAAACGGCCACGAGAGTGCCATGAGCGTGGCATGCAAGTCATGGTACGCATGACGTCATGATTTGCATATTACCACTTATCATTTATGCTCTTCATACAATCACGTCGCTCAATACCAAGTTTGGTGTATATCAAGCTAGCGAAACGGCCACGAGAGTGCCATGAGCGTGGCACGCAAGTCATGTTGCACATGACATGTCATGATTTCCGTATGACCACTTGGCATTTATGTTCGTCATACAGTCACGTCACGCAATACCAAATTTGGTGTATATCAAGCTATCGAAAACGGCCGCCAGCGCGACATGAGCGTGGCATGTAAATCATGTTGTACATGGACATGCAGGTCATGATTTTCATGTTACCACCTGTCATTTATGTTGGTCATGCAGAAATGTCTCATCGTACCAATTTTTGGCTATATCAAGTTAAGGAAACGGCCTCAGGAGCACTATGGCCATGACATGAAAATCATACTTTTCATGACAAGTTAGTCATGATTTTCATATGGACCAGTCATTCATGTTCGTCATACAGTCATGTTATGCCTAAAGCAATATTGATACAAATCCCATTAACGATACGGCCAGGAGAGCACAAAGTCGTAGGCGGATAGATAGATAGATAGATAGATAGATAGATAGATAGATAGATAGATAGATAGATAGATAGATAGATAGATAGATAGATAGATAGATAGATAGATAGATAGATAGATAGATAGATAGATAGATAGATAGATAGATAGATAGATAGATAGATAGATAGATACGCCCAAAGTCGCCCAAGTTCGCTAAGAAATGCTTCACATTTAAAAAGCATGACAGACAGCTCTAACGTTATAGCGCCCCCGCTCAGTGGTAGCCTTCTCTGCTTTGCTGCAGCGGAAAGCGCGAAAGCGTCGCATAGGCGTCCTGCACCGCGGAGAACCTACAGTGCGTGGTCGTGAGAGACGGAAAACACTCTCCACAGCAAAAGCGCAGGACAAATGTCACGATATAGTTAAGTGATTGCTGTGTAGAAGTAAACCTTGGCCTCAGTTGTCGGCATAGGCGTGCGCACGAGGGGGGGGCAGAGGGGGCAGCCCCCCCCCCCCCCCCCTAATCATCTGAAGGGCAGCGCTAATTCCACCCCATACCATAACTCACTCGTACCTTTCACGCAATGTTGGAATCCGCAGAGTTATGGCTGTACATAATTTTTGACAATAGTGGCGAGCCGATGAACCTCGATGGTCAATCCAAAGAATATACTTACTTCCTACTTTTACCCCCGGAAAGGCGGGGACCTAATGGAGGCCGTTGTGAGAAGCACACTTTCACTTCATTTTCAGTTTTGCATCCATGGTGGGACTTGTTATGGCTTTTTTTTTTTTTGCTCTAACAAACAACAGGGGTGGGGGGGGGGGGGGCGTCTGCGGTGGGACTTGGTCCCCCCCTGAAGGGGAATCCTGCGCACGCCTATGGTTGTCGGATTTGCCATTGCGCAGCCGACAGTGACCACTGTCGATAGTGGGGAGGAGGGGGGGGGGGGGGGGGGGGCTAGCGCCTCCCTTGCCCCGCCCCTCCCCGGTAGATACGCCTATGGCAGTGGAATTTCAACCAAATTCACCGACAAAACCGAAACCGAAGCCTTGATGAGCGCCACTAGCAGAATGACGTCACTGTTTTTACGGTAGCGTTTGCAGTGGTGTTAGTTATTCTGCATGTGTGCCATACGCGCTCTAATCGCAAGCTTAAACTCGCACAACCACGGAAACCAAGTCAATGGATGGTTGGTACAACCATAAGCGTGCGCATGGTTCCCCTTCAGGGGGGGGCGAAGGTTCGTCGCAGCGCCCCCCCCTCCCTATTAAGTCAATGTATGGGGCTAACTTTGCGCCCCCCCCTGTCGCCCCCCCCCCTACAATGTATAAGGCTGGCTTTGCGCCCCCCCCCCCTTCTCGCCCCCTCTGCCCCCCCCCCCCCCCCCCGTGCGCACGCCTATGGGTACAACGACGCTCGCTCATTTCGGACCTCTCGGAAGAGTATGGCTGTAGCACTCTTCCCGAGTTTCGGTATTGGTTTCACCGGCTAAATTGGTCGAGTATCGTTATTCGTTAATAATTGCCAGCGGCTGCTCTCGTGAAACCTGAAAGCGGCAGACAGACATTTCGCAGGAAGGGCTGCAATTTCTCCTCCAGAACCCGACCACCGCTTGTCTCTACAAATTAAAAAGCTAATTAACTTAATTTCTTTAATCGCTGTCGTAACTTGATGCAAGGTTACCTACCACCACAACAGAAATTAATTATGAAGGCAGCGTGAAAAATTTCCTCCCTTCCCTTACTTTTGAGGATTTTGGGACAAATTCGTTGAAACAACCTGTATATACTGCTTATCACATTGATATAGAAGCAAATAGCCAACACTGTAACCACGACTCGCGTTGCACCGACATGACGCTTCTACAGGGTCTAGAAAACCTGTTCGAAGCACTTTCATGAAACCCGTCCATAACGATTATCGGTTATAACAACCAAACTTTCGTGGTAGTTGAGTACAGTTTCAAACTCGGTTTAACGAAATTGAGGGGACCCGCGAATTATTTCGTGAATCGGGAAACTTCGGTAAATCGGGAAGCAAAATAGCCTATGGGCAATTGAGGGGGGGGGGGATATGAATTTGTTTCGTTCAATCGGGGTATTCGTCAAATCGGGTTTCGTTAAAATCGAGTTTCAACTGTATTGTTATCAGTTTGGTTTCGACTGCGTCAATAAATAAATAAAGCGCGCGCTGCGCTTCTGTACCACTCAAGTCCAGTTATATCATTCCATGCAAAACGTAAACGTCCCAGCCATTTTGGTTACCATTTCAAATGTATTCGAAGATGATGCTGATTTCTCGCCTTGAAGGCAGTGAATTACTACAATATTTTGGAGACAAAAAAAAATTTGTTGGTCACGTGGGAACCTTTCGAATTTCACAGAATATCGTCCTGAACGTTATTAGGGAGAATTTTTTTTTCCTGAGAGTATCGTTTGCTATATCAATGCCAAATTTCGACGAGTAATGTGAGGGTGAGGAGGATGGAAAGGAGGAGGCATAGCATACTCAGGTGAGGCGTCATGCAAGGCGAAACCATGGCTGGCTTAACTATGCATAGCAAGGGGGGCGGGGAAGAAGTGAGAGTGAGGAGGATGGAAAGGAAGAGGGAGAGCATAGCAATGTATGGCGTCAGGCAGGCAGAATCATGCATAGCATAACCGTGTACAGCAAGCGGAGAGAAAGGAAAGGGAGTGGGAGGAGGATGGAAAGGAGGGAGAGGGTAGAGCATATCCTAGTCATGTATAGCATAGAGAGGATGGAAAGGAGGAAGGGAGAGGGAAGAGGATAGCCTAAACATATGTATGGCTTTAGGTAGGCAGAACCAAGTAAAGCATAGCCATCTCTAGCAAGGGATGTGAAAGAGAAGTCAGGGTGAGGGGAAGTGAGGTGAGGGTGGTAGGATGGAAAGGAGGAAGGGAGAAGGAAGAGGATAGCATGGACATATCATATGGCGTTAGGCAGGCAGAACCAAGTATAGCATAGCCGTCTATGGCAAGGGATTCCAAAGAGAAGTCAGGGTAAGGGGAAGTGATGTGGGGGGTGGGAGCAGGAAAAGGATGAAGGGAGAGGGAAGATGATATCACACATATCATACGGCGTTAGACAGGGAGCTCCAAGTATAGCATAGCCGTCTATAGCAAGGGGTTCGGGGAAGTGATGTGAGAGAGGGAGGATGGAAAGGAGGAAGAAAGGGAGCAGGATAGCCTATACATGTGGCGTTAGGCAAGCAGAACCAAATATAGCATAGCCCTTTGTAACAAGGGGTGTGAAAGAGAAGTCTGGGTGAGGGGAGTGATGTGAGGGTGAGAGGATGGAAAGGAGGAAGGGAGAGGGTAGAGGATAACATAGACATATGTATGGCGTTAGGTAGGCAGAGCCAAGTAAAGCATAGCCATCTCTTGCAAGGGGTTCGGGGAAGTGATGTGAGAGAGGGAGGATGGAAAGGAGGAAGAAAGGGAGCAGGATAGCCTATACATGTGGCGTTAGGCAAGCAGAACCAAATATAGCATAGCCCTTTGTAACAAGAGGTGTGAAAGAGAAGTCTGGGTGAGATGAGTGATGTGAGGGTGAGAGGATGGAAAGGAGGAAGGCAGAGGGTAGAGGATAACATAGACATATGTATGGCGTTAGGTAGGCAGAGCCAAGTAAAGCATAGCCATCTCTTGCAAGGGGTTCGGGGAAGTGATGTGAGAGAAGGAGGATGGAAAGGAGGAAGAAAGGGAGCAGGATAGCCTATACATATGGCGTTAGGCAAGCAGAACCAAATATAGCATAGCCCTTTGTAACAAGAGGTGTGAAAGAGAAGTCTGGGTGAGGGGAGTGATGTGAGGGTGAGAGGATGGAAAGGAGGAAGGGAGAGGGTAGAGGATAACATAGACATATGTATGGCGTTAGGTAGGCAGAGCCAAGTAAAGCATAGCCATCTCTTGCAAGGGGTTCGGGGAAGTGATGTGAGAGAGGGAGGATGGAAAGGAGGAAGGGAGAGGGTAGAGGATAGCCTATACATATGGCGTTAGGCAAGCAGAACCAAATATAGCATAGCCCTTTGTAACAAGGGGTGTGAAAGAGAAGTCTGGGTGAGGGGAGTGATGTGAGGGTGAGAGGATGGAAAGGAGGAAGGGAGAGGGTAGAGGATAACATAGACATATGTATGGCGTTAGGTAGGCAGAGCCAAATAAAGCATAGCCATCTCTTGCAAGGGGTTCGGGGAAGTGATGTGAGAGAGAGGATGGAAAGGAGGAAAGGGAGGAGGATAGCATGTACATATGGCGTTAGGCAAGCAGAACCAAATATAGCATAGCCCTTTGTAACAAGGGGTGTGAAAGAGAAGTCTTGGGTGAGGGGGAGTGATGTGAGGGTGAGATGATGGAAAGGAGGAAGGGAGAGGGTAGAGGATAACATAGACATATGTATGGCGTTAGGTAGGCAGAGCCAAGTAAAGCATAGCCATCTCTAGCAAGGGGTTCGGGAAGTGATGTGAGAGAGAGGATGGAAAGGAGGAAGGGAGAGGGTAGAGGATAGCATAGACATATGTATGGCGTTAGGCAGGCAGAGCCAAGTAAAGCATAGCCATGTCTAGCAAGGGGTTCGGGAAGTAATGTGAGAGAGAGGATGGAAAGGAGGAAGGGAGAGGGTAGAGGATAGCATATACATATGTATGGCGTTAGGCAGGCAGAGCCAAGTAAAGCATAGCCATCTCTTGCAAGGGGTTCGGGAAAGTGATGTGAGAGAGGGAGGATGGAAAGGAGGAAGGGAGAGGGTAGAGGATAGCATAGACATATGTATGGCGTTAGGCAGGCAGAGCCAAGTAAAGCATAGCCATCTCTTGCAAGGGATGTGAAAGGGAAGTGAGGGGAGTGATTTGAGGGTTAGGAGGTTGGAATAGAGGAAGGGACAGGGTAAGGCATAGCATAGCCATGCATGATGCTGTACATGCAAAACTAGGTAGTAACCTAGCCATGTGTAGGAATTAAGGGGGTGGGAAAGGGAAATAAGGTTAAGGAGGATGAAAAGGAAAAAGGGAGAGGGTAAAATTCATGATGTTTTTCTCGTATAAAGTTTAGAAATTCGCTGGTCTGACAATGTTTCTAACACAAGATATACGTTCCGTAGAGTAAGTATTTAATACTCAGATATGCATACATAGCGGATTGTTACAAGAGAAAGAAAAAATGAAAACAGGGAACATTTTGGCGGAATGTCTGGAGGCGTATATGGTAAATATTATTGCACTTCGAACGCCTTACACAAACGCTTTTGCTTAGTATCCAAACCAAATTTGGTAGTGAAACAAGAATTGATGCCCTCGGAATAAATTTTCTGGCGGACACTCAGATGACATTCTGAGAAATTCGGAAGGCACCCACATGAGCAACAATTTCTTTCTCTCCGAAGTGTTTTACACATTCACTGTTTTCAATACCAGAAAACAGCACGTTATTTTTTTTTTCGAAACTATTTTGAGACGGTCGCCAAAATCGTTGGGACGTTTGGCGTGGAAAGGACCGAGATGAAAGTGCTTTAAGAGAGCATACGAAAAAAAATCTGAAATTAGAAATAAGTTAAGAAATTAATTAGTTATTTAATTCATTAATGTCGGAGTGGAATTAATGGCCGATGAATTTTCTACAGTCTCGCTTTAAATGCGAGGTGGTACATGCTTCGCACGCGTGCTAGCTAGCAGGGGCGTAGGTTTTTGTTTTGCCCAATGGAGGGGGGGGGGGGGGGGGTCATGGTCATTCCACGCCAAACGTCCCAGACATCCTGGCCACCAATGGTGACCATCTCATATGTGTGCGCAAAAAAAAAAAAATCTTGCATTGAAAACTGCGTGTTGCTGGAATATTTCGAAGAGAAAAAAAATGGTCAAGTGGAAGCCTTCCGAATATCACAAATGCCGTCTTAGAGTGGTTGTCAAAAAAAAATTTTTTTTTAGTGAGAGCGTCGTTGCTCGCTTCAATACTAAATTTAGTTTAGATAAGTAAAGAAGGCGTGTGTGCGAGCTATTCGAAGCTGAATAAGATTACCGCAATTTTTCTGGCACAAAAGCCCCCGGAAAATTTACCGAAATGTTCTTTTCTTTTTCCTTGTAATATCGTGCTATGCATGAATATCTGAGTATTTGTTAATTATTCCAGAGATAGCATATTTCGCGCGAAAAACGTTTTCAGTCCACTGGGATTTCTGAATTTTACGGGAAAAAATAAATTCGAGAAAGTAGTCATTTTGGTCCACACTGAGACGCAAATTACACCACGTGGTGCTCCAATTAAAAATCATCTTTATACCTCAATCGAAAGCAAATAAATAGCTCTTCTTATACGGCAAGTTCTAATCAATACAATTTTCGTTTTAAGGAAGAAAATAATTTTTGAAGTTCTCCATGAGGAAGCTGCCGTGTGGCCAAATATGATGACAGCCGTCAATGGGGAACATCAAAAATTATTTCATTACTTAAGACAAAAATTGTAATAATTAGAATTTTCCATATAAGAAGCACTATTTATTTGCTCTCGATTGAGGTATAAAGCTAGCTTTTAATTGGAGCACCACGTGGTGTAATTTGCGCCTCAATGTGGGGCAAAATGATTATTTTCTCGAATTTGCTATTTTTTCCTGTAAAATTGAGAAATCCCAATGGCCTGAAAACATTTTTAGCGTGAAATACAGCGCCGTGTCGTCTCTTCTTGAGTCCTTGTCCATATTTTGCGCTGTTTTCACATCCCAAGCAAGAAATATACTTTTTATGGAATAATTAATAAATACTCAGATATTCATACATAGCGCAATATTACGAGGGAAAAAAATGGAAACAGGACATTTTGGCAAATTTTCCGGAGGCGTTTATGGCAGAAAAATTGGGGCAATATTATTGAGCTTCGAATGACTCGCAGAAACGCCTTTGCTTAGTATCCCAGCTAAATTTACTATTGAAGCAAGCAACGATGCTCTAAAAAAATATTTCTGACAAACCACTCTCAGACGACATTTTGCGAAATTCGGAAGGCTCCCACATGACCAAAAATGTTTTTTCCTCTTCGAAATATTCTAGCAACACGCTGTTTTTTCAATTCGATAAATCAGGACGATTTTTTTTTCGAAATCATTTGAGATGGTCGCCCAAAATAGTTGGAACGTTTGCGTGGAATGACTCGGGGGGGGGGGGGGGGGGGGAGGAGCTAGCTATGCCAAAGCCGCGCATTAAGAGTAAATCTGGCACTGCTGAAAAAAATTTGAAGCTTGTGCAGGAAACTTGCGCCATTATATTACGCGGCTAAATGTAACCGCTAATTAGGGCTCCTAATTAATACATGGGAGGGGGGAGAGGGGTGCTAGGCACCTCTGTGGAAAAAGTTCGAAAGGCTAGCGCCCCTCCCACCCTAGCCCCCCTCATTGGCTGACGCCTCTGCTAGCTAGTAGTTTAATGACTAGCAATTAAGTGCCCAGGAAAACAAATTAATGCGACTAGTTAAGCTTAACTACAGCGCTGCCTAATTAAAGAAAATCGGCCGTGGCCGCGAGGCTCAAACGTTGTGCGACTCACCTTCGATGCGTCGAGGTCGCAACCCGAAGCACACGTCGGTTGCGTATCCGCTAGACGACGAGTCCCAGAAGTCTTGTCCACACCGGTCGGCGGCAAGGGTCCAAACGACGCAGGCGTACAGTTCCGGAAGTCTTCACCAAAAGTCTCGATCAGCCTTTCACGACGATTCTGGATCCCACGGAGACCCATCGGCAAAGTTCCACGTCCGCCGGTACCCACGACCTCGGAGCTCCGGGACGACGCGAGCCAGCCACCGGTACAGAAGCCGTCGGATCACGAGTCCTGGAAGTCTTGTCCATATAGCGCACCAGCCGCCGGCAAGGTTCCAAACGAGGCGAACGTGTAATTACGAAAGTCCATTCGCCAGAAGTCGCGATCAGCCTTTTGTGAGAACTTCGGATCCCGCACCGACCTTCGGCAGAGTCGACGTTCACGACATCGACGACTTCGCAGCTCCAAGACGACGTGACGTGAACCACCGGTGTCGAAGACCTCGAAGCTCCGGAACTGGCACCATTGCAACAGCCGCCGACTGTTACAGTAAAGACGCAGCCCGCCTCCGAAGTTGACGTCGACTGGTATCCACAACATCGCATATCCAGGACTGGGGCCATTGCAACCGCAGCCGAAGATCAAGACCACTCGTCAAAAACCTCGACCGCCACCAAACTGCGTGTTAATCCTGTGAGTTGCACTTCCAAGACTTCCGTAGAACAAACCGCGCAAATGAAGCCGGGGTGGAGGGGGGGTCCAGGACTCACCTACAACTCGACGTCTTCTCTTGGCACCGTCCGGAGGTCTTCTGATTTCCCGCCCAAATGCGCGGCGCTTTTATAGGCTGAGTTCTGGGGGGCCTTGTTTTCCCTAACACGCTATTGTTCTAGGTACGACGGACTTTGCACTGTCAAGGCTGGGAGTGAGAGGAGGAGGGGAGCGCGACGTCCTAGAATTTCCCCGCGCGTCGTACAGAAATTCTTGACGCTAACGCAGCCCCCCCCCCCCCCCCCCCCTCTTCCCCGAGGTTTCCCGCCAATTTTGATGTATCTTCCGAGGTATAGTCCGAGACTTTTTCTCGCGTCACTTCGGCCTCTGGAATTGTCTCCCGATCGAATAAAATACGGCAAGAGCCTCTCGGTCGTGTAGCGATCGCGTTCAGCGGGCTTTTGACGCGGAGCTCGTATATTTTTGGTGTACTCGCTCGCGACAAACTCGCCGTAGTGATGTAGATTCGCGGTTTATTCAAACTCGGGCGCGGTAAAGCACGTCGTCGATCGCCACTAATAAAGGTCAAGCAGTCGTAACGTGATTGTAGGCAAAGTTCACGCACATTTTGAACGAAAGCAACCGCGCGTATTTATTTATTTTTTTTCCCCAGGCCTGCGAATGAATGCACTCACGGATGTGCCACGAACGAGCGTGAAAACTTACATGAAAGCATTATAATAATAAAAAAGAACAACGCGAGAAGCGAGCGACTCGCACCCGCGTTGCATTGTTCGTGTAATTTGTTCAATAAAAACTGAAAGCATATTCTCTGAGCCTGCCTGAAAGCGTCCCAACCGGGCAGAACTGGAGCGCCGAGCTGGATCGTGCTGCTGGTCTCGCCCACCGACGACCACAAATGGGCCGTCCAGTAGGTAGAAAACGTCGCAAGAGCCCACGGGACGACGTCTAGACGGGGTTGGCTTTCCCCTCAAACTTTTCCAGCAAACGAAGACTCATTTTATTCATTCAGCCAGAAACCGTACGTAGGTGCGCTCAAAAAGTTCTCACACACTCAAAAACGGCTGCACAAAAAAGACAGGGCCACTTCAACACGCTACAGCCAGCGCGCACTCATTTGAGTCAGCTTCTGATCCCGCAAATCGAACAACATGGCGTAACCCGATGCTCCCGGTCAGCTGCGAGCGAGGAGGGAGGAAGTATGGCGGAGGAGAACCCCATGGAGGACCCGATCAACGGTGTAATTACTCGTGTTTCAATCGCGTAACAGCTATTGCTCGTTACACCGACGACGAGCCGGGATCGCACATTTCACTCGTGTACACCAGGCCAAAAGTGTAAGCTCGGCAAACGCGCGAGCGAACGAGATATTTCAACGCGTACAATACACACTGAAGGCGCCCGGACGCGTCCGCCACGACCGCCATGTTTGTTCACGACGTCGAGCCGTAGCGGAGATCTCGGCCGATTCAAACGAAGCCCCCAAGTCGATTCAAAAAGCACGTCGATTAACGAATTAATCCAGAAGGGTTCGTGCGACAACGGCAGTACCTTTAAGCGTAAAGAAACAAGTCAGGATCGGCACGCAGCCGGTGTAATAACGGGCTTTATTCAAACTCTAAATCGAGCCACCGACCGAAACCGTTAGAATTCAAGCTCACCCGTCGGGTGCGCACACATGACGCGGGGCATTTTTTTTTCGCACCAGCCGCGATCGACAAGCGTGGCACGTGCAACAGTGCGCTAGTCAGTGTCCCATAGTTATAAAAACTGCCAACTTCGGCTAATTAACAGCACGAACTAGCCGTGACAGCAACGAAAGTGCGGACCCCGACCACTCGCCTTGCGAGATGCGTTTCAAAAGGACTCGCGATCTAAAAATTATGCCATCGTAGTCTCGCCTCGCGACGACAGCGTTCTTTCTCGACCAAGAACAAAGCTCTCGAGTCGATAATATGTCGTTCCGAGCTCATCGTTGCTCACGACACATCTCGCTTTCACGTCAAGGTCTCGATACTACGTAGCTCGAGCCCGGTTGTGTTTCTCTTTATTCGCCGATCATCGCTGTAAACTTCCCGAGCAGTCCCGAGATACCTGCTCAATCTCAAAAACACCAACCGACACGGCTTCAAACTCGTCCAAGATCAATCATAACGCTTTTCTCGGTCAGCCAGTGGCGATCGGCTTCGAAATAATATTCGCCATCTCAACGCCTTCCGTCGAAGCGATTCAATTTCGAACCATTCCAACGGTCCCTCCCATTGAAACGCACGCATCTCAAGAGCTGGGCGTATTTCTCCATGTCTACGTACCGCGCTACCGCTCACAGCTACCATCACGGCGCCCCTTTGCCGGGGCCCCAGTTCAACGACCCAGACATACTTCATCAACGTTCTTTCTATCATCTAGGTACCAATTTCAAACAAACAAACAAGTGCACGGGGACAATACGACCTCCGCGATTTCCCGGAATCCGTTAAAGTTTGAATGGCGGCGCGCTTGACGGTGGTGGCCAGACCACTGCTCTTTTGACGCCTGAAAAATCCCCAAGCAGGCTCGCACTCTGCACCTCTGCCGTGGCCGCCTGTGTGGCGTATTTTCGTTCTTTTTTTATTCTGGTTCCGTGCAGATCGGATCGTGTGATATTGGGACGGAAAGAAACAAGATGTGGGATGGATTTCGTACGATGGTAAGCTTTCGCGCAGTGCGCGGGCAGTTTGATTTCGTGGATGCGAGGATTCGGTATAGGGATATTTGGGATGTGAACGCGTTCAGCCTATCAGCCGTTGGCGTGCGTATGCCTTTTCTTTTTCTTTTTGCGTGTTTACGTGAGATTGTAAATTGGATTAATTTCTTCCTCAGCAGGAACACGATGCCCTGTGAGTGTGGCGGGATGTTTGACTGGGCCCACGGCGAACAGGTAATCCGAATTGAAACGTTTACGCGAAACCGTCTCGGCGCGTGTTAAATCATCGAGGTATATTCTAGACATTCAATTAACTGACGACTGTGTTAAATGATGTGGAGGGTGCATTGTCATAATCTTGTGAGGTAAATTGAGTATCCAGTTCTGTTGAGGGAAATATCTGTTGACCGTTCAAGCGGTGTGGCCCTGCGTAAATTTAATTCGAGGAATATCAGCTGGGTACCAGCGCCATTTGACCGGTGGAAAAAGGTAGTTGAGCAGACCTCTGGCTGAGCGATTTCGCGTGGTTAGATACATAATTTAACTGCAAACACGTGCTCGTAGTTAACTTTAACTACGTGATCGAGAATCGCTTTAATTTTTTTTTTTCGCCGATCGTTATTCGTTTAGGGTAACGCCGCGATCTTCGCCAGGGGAAAAGCTGCTTCCGTAATTCCTGCTGATGAATGCACCGCGCTTTGTGGTGTGTTCTGACAGCATTGGCATTGAAAATATTTGTTGGTGAAAGGTCGCACAGCTCACATGCATTGCCTTGTACGCACGTATGTGCGGGACACATATACATGTATTTGATATCATTTGCACGTCGCAGATATTGCCAGGTGTGGATTATAATAATGCACGGTGTGCGTGTGTGTGTTTTGTCCCCTATGTATGAAAATAACTAAAAAGAAAATGCGGGTGGCCCGCACCACCAGGAGGTATAACGGGCTCAAGCTAATCTTACATAAATGAGAAGGGGGAAATGTCCCAAAGTAACTTTTGCAAAAAGAAAAAAAAAACAATTAGTTCAAAAAAAAAATTAAGGGAAAAACCCAAAGAGTGCGGCAAGTGACTTCGAGCCAGGCCCGTAGCCAGGGGGGGGGGGGGGGGGCTAGGGGCCCGGCTCCCCCCCCCCCCCCCCCGAAATTCGGATGAAAGGGGGTGTTTTACCGAGGAAAAATAATAAACACGAGTGTTTTTCAAGGCTTTCAACAAGTGCCCGCCCCCCCGAAAAAAATTCCTGGCTACGGGCCTGCTTCGAGCAATACACCGATTGGGTTCTCAGGAAAGCAGTTCGAAATGCATCGGCGGGGAATTTCCCTAAAGTGTTTGGGGTACATGCGTATGCATGTGTGTCAGGGCCGTAACCAGGGGGGGAGTTGAGGGGGGCTCTGACACCCCCCGAAATTTTTTCAAGCTTTAACTTTTGGGGTGGTACTAAAGTATTTACATGCCTTCACATCGACCCCCAGTTGCCTAAGTTAGCCGTTCCACACGTAAACACCCCCCCGAAAAAAATTCTTGGTACGGCCTTGATGTGTGTGTGTGTGTGTGTGTGTTGCAAACGAACATAGACAAAGTGGGGACGGGGCACGTCCTTGATTTGTAGTAGGAGCCTGGCAGGCATGTGTTGTCATGTGCTCTGTATCCCATATGGCAGATAAATATATGGAAGGCGCACGTGCCCGCGGTGTGCCATGCCCTCTGGTCATAGGCGTGCGCAGGGTTTCCCTTCAGGGGGGGGCAAAGGTTCGTCGCAGCGCCCCCTCCCCTCCCTGCCTATTATGTCAATGCATAGGGCTGACTTTGCGCCCCCCCCCCCCCCCCCGAGTCGCAGCGCCTCCCCTCCCTATTATGTCAATGTATGGGACTGAATTGGCGCCCCCCCCCCCTCCTAGGTGACTAGAGGGGGGGGCGGTCGCTCCCTCTGCCCCCCCTCGTGCGCACGCATATGCCTCTGGCTACGTACGCCACTGACATTCTACATACTCCAGGCCGGCTGTTTTACTCTCCCCTTCGTATTTCTTCCTTGTTCGGTTAGGAGAGGAGAACCGGTTAGGAGAGGAGAACTACCGTGTCTTTGCTTGGTTTGTTGGCGGCAGTCATGGGCACGTTACCAGTAGAAAGTAACACTGTTACAGTTACAGTTACCTAAGCCAAAAAAGTAACTCTGTTACAGTTACAGTTACCGAGTTTACAAAAGTAACTTGTTACAGTTACAGTTACCGCTAAAGTAACGTCGTTACTTTTCCGTTACCGTGTAAAATAACGAATTGATTATATACAAAACGAGAGAATTTATTTTATAAAAACGCACAAAGAGGAACGAGGAATGCGTAACTAGAGAAGACGACGTCCACTGAGTTTATTCCGTATGTTGTCCAAGGTGTAATCAGACCCTGTTCGGAGAGCTTTGCGTCCGCTTGGCATATAAGTGTGAGAAGGGTTCCTCTTCGGGGGGGGGGGGGGGGGGGGTCATCGTCGCACCCCCCCTCCGTATTAAGACAATGTATGGGGCACACTCTGCGGCCCCCCCCTCCCCACTGAGGTGATTAGGGGGGGCGGTCACTCCCCCTCCCTGCCCCCCCTCGTGCGCAGGCTTATGGCTGGTCATACAAACCGTTTTTGAGCCCCTTTGTACCTCGGGATACGTGTTCGCGAAACCCAGACAGGGTGCTCAAATACCGCACACCTGCAGACGATGTGTGCGGGATCATCGAAAAGTACGATGCGGAAAGGAAAGGTTGCTAAAGTCAACCATGCAACGCGTTCTTAATAATAATAATATCTGGGGTTTAACGTCCCAAAACCACGATATGATTATGAGAGACGCCGTAGTGGAGGGCTCCGGAAATTTCGACCATCTGGTGTTCTTTAACGTGCACTGACATCGCACAGTACACAGGCCTCTACCATTTCGCCTCCATCGAAATGCGACCGCCGCGGCCGGGATCGAACCGTTCTTAAACGCGTTCTTAAACGGAGCTTCTTGAACACTGCTGGACTGTGCATAGCTTTGACCTAAACAATGCGAAAACGTTAAATCATGAACGAAAGCGAGGGATAAGGGGGGGGGGGAGTCTTTTGGAGACGTGGGTCATTCGCCACGACGCATCGGCTTGCAATAGCAACCGCGGCCCCCTACGGAACATGTATGAGGACATGTCTGTGACTGATGGACTGATCGAAGTGCGCTCATTCTTTTTTTTTTTTTTTGCCAGTTATTACTGAGAATGCCACCTGCTAGTTCTCGGCTAGTTCTCGGCGCTTCTGGCGTTCAGCCGTTTCGCTCTGCTGGTTTCTAGCCACCTGTCAAACACGATTAGCTCGGCGCCTCGGACAAACCGGCACACCAAGAACACAGCTAGAAGCTCAAGTGATAAAGAGTATATATATGCGCCCTCCCCCCCCCCTCCCCGCAAAAAGCAGGACGTGACCTTAGCAAGCTGTTCAGTCGCAGCTTGATTGATTTACGACATGTGGTTTACAAGTAAACTTCGAACACGGTCTTCTGCGGGGAAGTTATTTCTCTTAGCGAGCTCTTCTCCTGAAGTGCGAGAGGAGCCCTATCGGAAAGTTGAAAAGAGGAGAAGGTATGGTGAAGAGAAAGTTGGAAAAAGTGAAAAGCATGTAGCATTGGCCTTTTTCTGTTGGATAAATTGTTATAAAAACAGAAGTAACTGTAACGCTATTTTCCGTTACAGTTACTGTGTAAAAAAGTAACAGTGTTACAGTTACAAGTTACTCCAACTGAAGTGTAACTAGTTACAGTTACAAGTTACTGAAAAAAGTAACTAGTTACCGGTAACGCGTTACTAGTAACTAGTTACTGCCCAAGACTGGTTGGCGGCCACCGCGGGGTGATCTTCGAAAGTTGCGGATTTGGATCCCACCTAAGGAAAGGGTGATTTTTCTTCCACTTTTAACTTATTTCAATTTAAGTGAGAATCATTACCATACAGTTAAAGGACCCCTGACACCGAATTTGGAAACTCGAGATGCTTGTGTTGTTAGAGACTCCTGAATGCGATGGCACTTCTGACCGATTATTAGGGATGAGCGTTGCCTGTAAGATATTTTAATTTGGTTTTAAAGTAAAGGTGGGTGCTCATCCGAGTATTCAGGTCCAATCGACATTTTCTGTGGTTTGACGTAGACAGAGGCTCCCCTCGTGACGTTGCAGAGGTCAAGCAAGTATAGTCGACGTCAGAGAACATTTTTCGGGGCACCCGACTGGCACCCGGCGAGGACTACTGTTCGTCACCCCTCTCGCTCTGTTGTCGGGATGCTCTCAAGGTGGTTTTGGCTGCTTACGCCAGGAATGCTTTTCTTTTTCCTGAGGGGGGCACGTTCAAAGGTTTATCAAAGCACCCGCATCGTTTCATTCTTCACCGCCCGCGGGTCCCCCCTATTTGAAAACGGCGCGTTTAGCTTCACCGAAGCTTGAGCCATAGCCTCGAAGATTAGCCGGTGGCGCGCCGCCGGCCAATCTCTGAGGCCATGCTTGAGCGCACGTAGTCTCAAGGCGCTGCCCCGCTGTGGGGCGCTAGTTTCTTATGGTATTTAGGTGGGCGTTTCGAACTGACGCAAAATCGTTCTGAATTAACGACGCTAGCATTAATTATACGATGCGTTATAGCATTTACGATTCAATTTCGACATAGACACAAAGCTACAAATTACTGTAAAAAAAATCGCAAACAAAACTTTCGCTGTCAGGGGTCCTTTAAGAAACCACAAATAATAATGTACTTGGCTCTAGTTAACCGCGCGGTTCAGGTGAGGGCTAAACAGTGAAAGAAAGAGAACGAAATAAATTATATGCATAGTGAACAACGTATATGATCAGTAGAAGCTCTCGCAAGAAGGTTTAATCTGAGGCTGGGTAAGCCGGGTGTACTCGTAATTACAACGTTAGCACCACTACCTGCTTTTCATCGACATCAGCGTCATGGCGCCGACTGGCTGGTTGTGTGCTTCTCGGTTCTCGGTGTTAGATTGTATCGGTGTGGACGCGTGAAACGTGTCACTAATTGCTCCCCAGTATCCTATCAATGGAGTGCTGCAAGTGTCCCCAACAACTCGCATTTGAAAACCTGCTTGGCTTTTCCCTTCACTCCGTGCATTACCGAGCAAAGTATACGTTACAATGCAAGTCGCGCACAGACCATGGTCGCCACTGCTTCGTCGCTTACCGTTCAGGAAGCTACTGCTCCCCTAAGTACTGCTTGTAAACTGCTAGTCTGACAGCACGCGCGTTGTTGCTGTCGGTGGAGCCGTCGAGATACTAGCTGTGCGATGGAACGTACTTTCGGCGACCGTCATACTGCTTTCCTGTCAACCGTATGAAACGCATGCTTTCGTGTGTGATTGATACCTGCCGTGCGCTTGAAGATACGGCGTTGATTGCCCTACGGCGTGCGTACGCTATTCGTGACATTTGAAGCTGAACGTCGGTGTGCGCTTCGCGCTTTTTTTAAATAGCTATTTCGAGAACATGCGAGTGCGGCGTCTTTCTGCCCATTACTTTCGGGTATGCTATCAGTTTCGTGAGGTAGAGTGCGTTTGGCGCCTACTGGCGACAGCGGTCCTGCCATTTTTCAAACTATGCATTGACTAGGGTGTTTCATTTATATAATTATTTATTTTCAATGCTGTGAGCCCGTTCGGGCTGTTACGAGGTGGGGAAATTTACAATACTGAAATCAATCGTACGAACAGCGTGGTACAAACAGCTCGACGCAAACTGAGAACATAACATAAATGTGTAAACGGCGTGCCGCAGCAGTTTTGTATGAACAGTTCATTGGCATGATGGTATTGTGCTGCAAATGCTGCCGACCACACCGGTGTTCAGGAATGCAAAATCCTGCGAAACTGAAAGTACCTCCCATAGAGTGACACCGCCTGATACTTCTAACAGGTGTCCTAAATTTCCTAAATTGAATGCGGTAGGTTATTTTTATTACAGAAACGTCGGGAAGCATTTAGCTCAGTTCCTTAGGCAGAACAATTAAGATCACGCCACTTCCTTGAGAGAGAGGTGAACTTTACTTTTTCGTTTCTACCCACAATTCTGCCTTTGTTTGCAATTTAGAATAAAGGTACAGCAGCTGTATTGTAGCACAAGTCTGTTGTTTAGTTTCCTGCTTTTGCAAACAATTGAATTTGGCTTATTTTGTGTGGATTGCTCATTACGCGTTAGTGTAACGTGCATGTAGCAAGTTTAACCATGTTTCGCTCCTGTTGCGGACAAGTTTTGTGGAAAGATGCCGAGATGCAGATGGTTGGTGATGAGCTGAGAAAAAGGGCATCTGTGGGATGTGAAAGTGTAGCAGCCTGTTACATGACGTTCCTGTTCAGTATGCCTTTATCTGCTGCATGTTTCTAACATGGATGGCATTCATAATTTGAGTTTCAGTAATGTCGTGCACACATTGCAGCTGCATACTTATCATGGTTGCCCATTTGGTGCAACTCAAGGATTTTCTAGGGTTGCATTGTTGGCTTGTTGGTGAATCGTTTGGAACTTTGATGCAATGTAAAAGGACACATGGACACAAGAAGGCACATAAGGACACCACAAAGCGCTTTTAACAACAGCGCGTTTATTTTCAAAAACCACCCACCACGGTGGTCTAGTGGTTATGGCACTAGACTGTTGACCCGCAGGTCACGGGATTGAATTCCGGTTGCATTTTCGATGGAGGCGAATATGCTTCAGGCCCGTGTACTTAGATTTAGGTGCACGTTAAAGAACCCCAGGTGGTCCAAATTTCTGGTTCCCTCCATTACAGCATCTCTCATAATCATATAATGGTTTTGGGACGTTAAACCTATCAATTATTATATTTTATTATATTATTTTCAAAAACCAGACCACTCATATACCGCTATCACCAGACAGACAGTTTAACACGTTGGGTAACTCAGATACATGTGTGAAAAAAGCCACTCTACCTAAGCGAATTCATGAAAAGGTTAATATTAGACATCAACTTTTACGTAAGAACCCCAACTCCTTAGGTGACGATGCTATCGATGGCTTGCTCACACGCCACTCAAAAAGGGCATCAATAAGTTCGGCTTCAACAATCAGACGGGTGATCCCTTTTTTATGGGTTGCTGCGATGAAACTTTGCTTCTTATAATAGAGACCCTCTCTATGGCCTTACAATGTGTAATTGTACAAAATCTTACCTGTGATAGCAAGTTTTACTCTTTGTTTGCTCTAATTCATGTTACTTTTTTCTGAAAACATTCCGTGTATTATCTCAGTAAAGAAAAAAAAAACCCACAGGGTCCCTTATGCATGTGAAGATGACTAGAAAGTGAAAGCCATCTTCTTTTTCTTCTCAGTCAATGTTGTGACCCTGCCGCGCCACCCTTTGAAAGCCTTCTGCACATAATGCGGCTTTGCACAGCCTCCAAGATAGGAGGCACTGCACCTGGTTTTGTATTGCCTCCGGGAGCTGTCGACCTTTGACCAAGCTAGGATGTCATGTGATACCGTCGTCACGAGACGTCTTAATGATGTCATAGATTTTAGCGATCTGTCACGTCAAATGGGGACGTCGTCACATGATGATGATCTTTTGCACCACTCGTCGCTGGCGACACGGGTTGCTGACGCGGGACACTGACGCTGACGGTTAGATTTCGCATTTGATGAGGCATTTAAAGCTTTCACTTTAATAACATCTTAAAAAATGCGTGGAGGTTCACACTAGAATCCTGCAAGCAACAGACTTCATTTTCTGAACACATGCTCGATCTCCCCGACACATTATGCCAGTTAGGGCTCCAAGTGAGGCATGTGGTACAGTTGAACCCCTTTATAAGAGACATGCACTGGGGAGCAGTTCTTGTCTTTATATGAGGTGTCTCTTATAAGCAGGGTACCACGACATCATTTTGTGATTAACACTTATTTCTATGTAGGCACATTGGTGTCTCTTATACCCATTTGTCTCTTATAAAGGGGTTCGACCGTATCTGCATCTTTCTGGTACAAATATGTAAAAATGCAAAGGGTGATGCATTTGATAAGCAAGAGAATTTATGTCACTGTAACCTTGTGCAAGAGATAACTACTTTTGGATGCCCTTTCTGCCACATTTGAGTGTGAATAGCCTGTGTTTGTTTAGAAAACCAATTCACAGCACTTCAACAAATTAAGCTAATGCAGCATAGCAACATGCCCAGTAGTATGAAAAGTCACTGATGTCATCGTAGTAGTATGAAATGTCGCAGATCTATGGTGTATGCTTCTAAGACATCATTCTTGCGCCTTTCTGCTTCAAAAGCTGGCACTTCGAAAGCTTGTACTTTTTGTGGATTTGGTTAGTTGACAACTGTGAGGCCACTGAGGAAACTAAAAAAGCGTGTTGAGGTTCTTCACCCTTTTGGACTGGTGTACGACTTTCAATTGTTGGTTGTGTGACTGGTGGTTCTTCGCTTTCTTGCCAGGGGGCGTTTTTGTGAAACATTGAAAACTCGTAAACCAGGGAGGGCTCCTTGTAACTCGGTTTTGGCTGTACAGTTGTCAGCAAGCCTAACTGGAATGCTTCGCAGCGTGTCCTGAGACGGTTTGATTGACGCCAGCGCTGCGTAGCTTTGCGCTCTGTTGCGGAGAGATGTTACCAATGCATGCCGACATAATATGCAAGCATACCGAGGTATTATCTCAGCAACAGCATCCAGCGCTTTGCAGCTGGCATCAGTCAAACCACCCCAGGCCACACTGCGGAGTGTTCGAGCTTCTTTGTTTTGACTGTGCTTGTGATCTGGTTCACTTTTTCACTTTGTTTCCTTCTTTGCTTTCAGCAGGGACTAGAAACGAGGATCCAAGGACATTTCAACTTTCTTCTCAAGTTGACCTTTGCCTGTCTTCAAGTACAGCTTGTGCCTTATTCGCTGATGCTCGCATGTTGTTTGTGGCTACCGCATGGTCTGTCACTTACACTGCTGTGCTAGACAGAGAACTGAGTCCATGAGGATTACTGCGTTCATTCCAACCGGACCTCTGTGCAGTAGTGTCTATGCTTTGTGCCTGGTTCATTATTGCTTGCGTGTTTGTTTGTTACTACTGCACTGTCCGTCAGTTATGTTATTGCACTGTCATATTTGGCAGAAAGTGAGTTCGATGATTGCGTTGTACAGGGCTCTCAAACGTACCTCAGCTAGCGGGCCAATGTCACAAAATTTAAGTCTCCTGCAAAGACCGGGACACGGAAGGATATTGGAGTGGAGGGGGGAGGAGTTTGAACCAAATGTAAAACATTGCCATTTGAAAAAAAAGGCCCTTCCCATATTTCATGGGTGGGTCATTTCTGAAGAAGGGCATTTTATGTCGAAATTTAGAAGCATATTAATAATGATCTTCAGAATAACTGAAATCTGAATGCCGATTCTGAAATATACTGCTGACCTGCAGGTCGCGGGATCGAATCCCAGTCACGGCGGCCGCATTTTCGATGAAGGCGAAAATGCTCGAGACCCATGTATTTAGATTTAGGTGCATGTTAAAGAACCCTTGGTGGTCAAAAATTCTGGATCCCTCCACTACGGCATCTCTTATAATCACATCATGGTTCTGGGACGGTAAACCCGATCAATTATTATTAATATTATGAATCTGAAATATAGACTTTTTGTGTCATTTTTTTTTTCAGAACATGGGGACCACATGGGGTGCCTCACGAAAAAAATTCTTGAGACTAGTCTGTGTAGCTCGTGAACATATTAAGAAAATAAATAAATATGGGACAAAGAAAGTGACATGCAGGTCGATCCAATAGCAAAAGGTCTGTGGACCGTGTGTTTGAGACCCCTGGTGTAGTGATCACATGGTGTTCACGTCACCATCCGAGTAGTGCCGAAAACTGACACCTTAGCGTCATCTAAACATGTGATAACTTGAGAATGTCTTGAGAGCCTCATACATTGGCATAATCGGGAGGAGGCGCTGCCACAAACTCCCCCCCCACCCCCTGAAGGGGAACCCTGCGCACGCCTATGCTTGTCACATCAGCATAATTTCTACTTGGAACACTTACATCAGAGCCAACATTACCTAAGGCGGCCAGAGTCGCAGCGACATGATGTGGTTATCACAAATAATTGCTCGTTAGCAGTCGTCATACTGAAAAAAATTGTTGCATTTCAATCCGTGAGTACTCAACATATTTGTGCAGATGCCCTGAGACTGTGTGAGAGTAAGAGAAGACCAGAAAACACGAGCGCAGACATGTAACACTCGAGCGCAGACATGTAACATTCAGCGGCTCGTTTTGTCATGACTAGTCTTTGTTTTCTTTCACTGTCACCAAGTATTCATATCAATGGGTATGGCCATGATCTCATATAGGCATTGACTTGTTAGAGGTGCAAGCAACAGTTTGTTATTTTATGACAGGCATTATGTTAGGCACCTGTTCCACATGCAAAACATGTGACAGGTGGACATGTTCCACGTGCAGACATGTTTTTGCCGTCTGAAATGTCATGTTCACTATACCTGTGACAGTGCCTGCCTCCACCCCCCCCACCCCCCCTTTTTTTTAACAAGCGCTGCTGTCTTCACGCCTGTGACTGAATAATTATCATACTGGTGTATTTATGCATGAACGTGCCAGTTTTTGTTTAGATAGAATTTATGGTGACTCGATGGTGTTGTGCTTCTCGGTGCATACCTGTTCTGGTTTTCATGAGCAAAAGCGTTCGAATGTGAATTTCTTTGTTCCGTATTATCCAAAGCCTGCTCTCCCTCACATTTTCAGAAAGCTTGCCAGCAAAGCATTTTCAGCTGTTATATTAATTATGAGAACTTCTTCGCACCGTATTTTCTACCCGCACTGTCAATAACAGTGTTAATCAAAATGCCAGTGCCTCGTCGATGCACTTGATAAATATGTATATACCAGGTGATCTTTTTTTAATGGAAGCAAAGTTTTTTGGTTGGGACTTAACAGATAAGACTAACTTTTCTCGCCATTTACCCTTTTAGCACAGTGGATACCTAATGGTTGTGTAGACATTGCAATCTGTTCTCTAACAAAAAAAAATTTTTTGTTAATCAAAAATGTTTGTTGTTTTTAATGCAATCGTAGTATAAGATGCACGGGAAGCAATAACAGCTGTAGATTAGAAATCACCTAGACAATGACTGGGGCTAGTTCGTTCATCTTAAAGTTTTAATTATGTGCTGATTGAAAGAATCGCTATGGAAAGGAAACAGGGCACAGGTCAAGGAGAAAAAGGAAACAGTTGATTGAGAATACAAAGCATAAACAGATCTCTTACAACAAAGAAGCAATGCAAGAGATATAAGGCTCAGAACAGTAACGTGCCCGTGAGCCAAAGAATACATTGTTGCTACATGTTAAAATATTGGCACGATCAAAAAAAGAAAACAGAAGGGCTAAGCAAAAAGAAAAAAGATTACACTGCTACAAATTAATAAGTTTATGACGATGCATTAAAACAGCTTTGAAATTAGCGTTATCAGTTACCTTGACAAATTGGGGTAGGCGATTCCACCTTGCTGACGTACTGGGGACGAATGAATTGTAGAAAGGGTTGGTGTGGCATGAGGGAATACTAACCTTACAATGATGGTCGATGTGGGCAGATACACAAGAGGTGGTTATCAATTTATTTTACAGAATGGGATTGTCATGATAGATCTTGTTGAACGGGCAGAAGTGAAATATTTTCCTACGTTGTGATAGCAGAAGTAGCGATAAGCTTGCTAGAAACTTAGTGAAGCCTTTGTAAGCAGAGAACCTCGTCTTGTCTTTTCTAGTGGTGACAGAGGCGTGGACGGTGGATCAAGGCTTGTGGAGCGCCGAGGCTGAGGCGTCGGACGACTCGATGCCAGACGATCGAACACTACCGTTGCCTCCGTGGTCGAGGGTGTCGGGCATGTGGCGGTGCAACCGGTGTATGTACACGGCACCCGACATCTATCGGATCAAACGGCACCAGGTGACGCACACCGGCGAGCGCCGATACTACTGCCCCATCTGCCAGGCACGTTTCACCGCCAAGCAGAGTGTCAAGACCCACATGCGTCGACATACAGGCGAGAGGCCGTTTGCGTGCAGCTGGTGCCCGGCACGCTTTTCGCGAAGCCAACGTTTGGCGAGTCACATGCAGACTTGCAGCGCCAGTGCCGGCTTTGAACAAGCGGCGTGACGTGGCCGGAGCTTGTCATATAGTGTATTAGTGAAATAAATTATTGTATATTGACTCAAGTTGAGCTATAGTTGGGTGGGATTCGTAGTAGAAAAAGTTAGCTATGCGGACAAGGACACGACAGAAGGAGAAGGGACTGCAAACGTCGACTATCAACTGAAAGGTTACACTATTGTGTAAGAGAAGGCAGGCACAAAACTTCCGTGCAAACTTTCAGTTGATGGCCGGTGTTCATGTTGTGCTTTTTCCTTCTGTTGTGTACCTGTCTGCACACCTAACTTCTTCTATGATGAAGTGATTGCAGTTGGAAAGCAAGCTGGGACTTAAAATAAGCCAATTGTGATGAAGTCTCACTTGAATGCAACTTGTTGAAAATGAATTGTAAATGTCCTCGAAGTTTTTTGCAGCTGAACTGTAAAGGTAATGGTTAACTGGTCATGTGTAATATTAGCTTATAAAATAGATTGTAAACATGTCGGGAGGAGGCCATCTGCAATGGAATCACTCTTGTGCTGATCAAAATTGTCTCTAAAGTTACTGTAGCAAAGCTATAAGCCTAGCAATCATATTGCTTTTTAATTGACACCGTTGAGATTGCCATGTGTCAGTCACCGACATGACACTCTCGTAATGAGAAGAATAGGCTATTTATTCCTTAATCAACTGGAACTTAGTGTGCTGCCTCACACTTCCGCTGAGCTTCTCGATAATTCTCTCGGCTGACTGCAGCATTCAGCCTCAAATCAATGTCGTAGCTGCTTCCCATCCTTGACACCACTAAATGGCAGTAGTGGACTGCTCACTGACATATGTAACATGTATCACATTTGTGACACGGTACATTTTTTGCACGTGTGGTATGTGACATTATGTAAATCCAAATAAGGCAGATGCTCAGTGGAAGATGGAAGCTTCAGGAGATTAAAAATCCTTGAACACGAGGGGTCGCTGGAGCCAACGCTTCGACAAGCAGAGCTGTCTTTTTCAAGCTGCCTACCTTAGCATAGTATGTCTACACTTTATACCCTCTACGAAGCATGCACATAAGGTACAAAGTGTACACATACACGTGCGAAGGTAGACAGTTGCTGCATTGAATGAAGCAGTACCATTTGTTTAAATTATGGTTCTAATGAAACCCATTTTCAAAAGCTTTTTTTCTTTTGACATGTGTCATACTTGCTAACAAGCACACGTAGCGAATGGGTACATTTACTGATGTGATTAGGCATATGCAATGTCTGTCCCAGAATTGCATGGCATATCAGGCAGGGCGTAGGTTGTATTTTTTGTCCTTAAAATACATGAACACGTCTTTGTAGCTGCAGTTTGCACCCAGCAAACTGTGCATCTAAACTAGTCGGCAAGCGTGCCGGTTATGGTCAGGCTAACTCTTAGTACTATGTCACGTAAAACAGGTTGTAACAGCAGCACCTTTCTACTTACCACCTTGGTACGGAAAGCATAAATTTGTTTGGGTTGTTCGTGGTGTGTTCATTCGCATTTCACGCACGAAATTGTTGCACCAAGCTTTCCGTCTAGGTTCACTGTCACTGCAGTTAAATCTCGGACATGTGAAATTTCGCTGTCGTTGGCCTTTGACGTTTCGCTTGTCAGAAGTATGGGTCCTGAAACATGGTTCACTAAATGGCAGCTGTGAATACATCTCCCCAGTCTGTTTGACATGTGAAAGCTGAGCTTGCCAAGTCGAGTATTATACCAGCCATGCATTACATGTTTTTTTTACAGCAGAGCTGTCATGCTCGAGGTTCGCCATGTGTCGTAGATAGAAAATTATCATCTTCATCCTCTCCTTCCTCTACGTCTTCTGCTGCTTCACTTAGAGAACAAGTGTGCCGATTTGTCCTGCGTGGGATGCAATAACTTTGATGGATGAGAGAACGAGTGCAGAGAGAGATAAACAAAAGAGGGAAAGAGTGAGAGGAAGGAAGAGATAGAAAAAAAGAGAAAGAGAGAAATTCTTGGCAAAAAATTTTATTGGCGAGGCGAGATTCGAAGGTGTGCTAATTCTTTTTTTCATGACGGGAAGAAGTGTTTGTGTCGCTCAGGAAGTGAACCTAGTACTAACTACATGTTAGGCTATAGCTGGCAGGAACTAGCAGGTTATTTCCAGAGCCATGGCACTGCTAGCTTTTAGCAAGTTAGGCGCAGTCTGAGTGCTTGATGTGAAGGTAGTGGGTTGCATTTTGATCTTGTAGACGTTACTGCTTGTGGAGGAGCTTCACGGTGTGAAGTTTATAGAAACATCGTCTTCAAGCTACCACTGTCTCTTTACCATGTTGGCATGCAGAAACTACATACTGGTAATTGAAATTGACTTGGCTGCTGTTTTGTCTGTTCTGTCCTTTTTATTTTATCCCCATGTTGATTGCTCTGGGTGAAATTTGCTGTGATATGTAATTTGCTTGACTGGGAACACAGGGTAAACCTATGTGAAAGTTCTTGGTGTACTTGTTCAGGCGAAAAGAATTCAAACCATTCCATGGTTCATACAGTGCAGTTGCTTACATTGAGATATTTGTTCACATGTACAAATCCGCCGGATCCAGGCCCGTAGCCAGGAATTTTTTTTCAGGGAGAGCCCACGTGCTGATGACCTTGACTATTTTTGAAAAACACCTATTGTCAGTAGTACTTATTTTCAGTGAAACATTCCCTCCATCAGAATTTCGAAGGGGGGGGGGGACCCCTAGGGTATCCCTCTGGCTACGGGCCTGGCCGGATCACTCGAAGGCTTTGGAAACGGCTCTTCACTGTTACTAAACGGCTCTTCAAAGGGATGTTACTAAAATTTTGATGTAATTTACATCCACTGAATAATAATTTGGACTCGACGGGAACCGCTGACAAGCCCAAATTTGGGAGAGTTTAAAATATTAAGACTTATCCGATAAATGATTCATATAATCTTGTAATGCATTCACACCTGGACTTCCATCGGATTTAATGGGGCAAAAAGAGTTTTTACTGTAAAGCATTGCCGCATGTATTTAAATTTGCCCATGACATTGTCTTTTCGAGCGCTGTCATGCTGTTGCTATAGCCAGATGAAAATTCGGTCAACATATGCATTAATTTCTGTCGATGCTAAATAAGATAAGACCACGCTACAGTAGCCGAACAATCATGCATTGATAAAGATGGTAGAGTCGGTGTTGTTTGAAGCAGTTTGATGATCCTGGAAGAGCAATTCGCAGTAGCAATCAAGGATGTTTCGTGGGCACCTTAAAGCTTCTGGTGATTAACCAGCATTTCTAATGGGGCCTGGTGACCAGTCCTTCAAATGATAATTAAGTTTGCATCCTCCTGCGAACATAGTGTTCCACACGTGTCCGGTGATGTTCTTTATTTATTGGCTGTGTTCAGATAAGGACGTCGGTGCATGTCCGCCGACCCCCCTTTAATTTCGCCGAAAAAAATATATTTTGTTTTCCGAGTCCCCAGGACCACAAAACCACTTTTGGTTTCGCGAGAAAAAATTTCACCTTCTTTAAAAAAATTCACAAGTCTCCACTGAGCCGCCACCGCCTCTTTCGGATTTCGCGAAAATGGGATTTCGATGAGACACTACAAAAACACTATTGTAGCTGTAGGTGCGAAAAATTTTCTCCACATACTACGGATAGTTTTTGTTCAGAAAAAATTATTACTTTGCAGTTTTGATGTTGTTCTGTTAAGGAAAAAAATCGCAAAATCGACACAAAGCTTAATAATGCTCACATTTAAGATTTTTTTCCTCCGCAAGTATAAACGCCAGACTTCCCAAAGTTTTTAAAAACATTGCCATATGTTTGGTGAACAAGTGTGCTGAACGAAATACCTGAGAGTGGCTTCAAACGTTAACCAGAAATGTTCAACTGAGGACATGTCTCTCAAAATGCAATATTTTGAAGATCATTTAAAAAAAAAACACCTTCTTCGATTTTCTTTAAACTCTCCAGAACTAAAGCCAAGCACGTGTTCTAACTTAATCTGTAAAAACATGTTGCATTATTTTTGTGAGGTCGGAACTACGAAGCACGAAAAGTGGCCAAATTGACGTATAGTTAGTAACCACAACAGTGAGCGAGCATGGAGCAATAGTTGCCATTATCGTTATTTTTAGGCCCCGAATGTCATCTGTTGTGCTTGAGGGACAACAGCTTGACAGATAAAACCAAAGAGTTGCCTTAAAGTGCAAATTTGTTCATTTGCGTGCGTGCACGCGTCGCAGTTCTGGTCCTGGCGTAAGGACTAACCGCAAGATTTCCAGAAATGTAGTCAAGTCGAGCTCTCGGAAGGAACTGTTTATTTACCCCTATTGTATACACAGGGAGTCATAGTCACAAGTCATAGTCAGACAAGTTAGACAGTCACAAACGTCACTGAAGCACTTGTGCGTATCTTGCTCCTGGTGAAGCAACCTTGTGCACACAACCCATTTCGGCCTCAAGGAGGAGAACTTCGTGAGCTCGATCCCTGTGTCAGGGTGAGCCGCTGTAGACGAAATGTTTCCCGAATGGACCTGGTCAACAGCCGTTTTGAAACGTACTCTTTTTGTCCTTTAGAACTAATTGCAATGAAATCTTTCTTGTTTGGGCTTTGTTGGGTGGAGTTCAGCTCATCGTCAGTATAGTATTTCACTGCTGCCTGTATGTTTTCTGGCTTCAGCTTCGATCTGGTGTAGAGGTTCGGATTTGACCACACCCGGGTGTCTGTATTTTCTGGATTTCCGAATGAGGTGCCGAGTTGCGGATGGAATCACTTCTTGAATTTCTTGATGAGAAAGGTTCACAGGGAGCAATGTCAGGAGGCGGCAGCGTTCATAGTATGATTCGTAGGTATCGAATGTGTGCTTTAGGTTGCGCAGCCACTCGCGACACGTGTTACAGGTTTCCCCTGAAGGACCAGGTTCCTCTGTAGTGGCGTATGCTATTGTAAGGACAGCAGAAATTGTCCTGGAGATAGCGCCTTCGATCTCCGCTATCTTACGCTTGGCGTAAGACACTCGGCATTGTGCTTTCACTTTCACCGGAATTTTCAGAGTTGTCACGTCGGTTGTCTTAACGAGTGCGTTTAGTTCTTCGACAGCAGTTTGTTCGGGAACAAAATTTGCGTCAGACTGAGATGCATCTGGAGACTCTACGGCGATCTGTTTCAAGCGGTTGAAACAGCTCTGGCACAAAATGTCGCTTTCTCTGATGGATGAGGCTTTTTCTGGCATGCGCTTTCTTAGTAAGGCGACATATAAAAATCTTTCACGCATCGAAAGTTCCACTTGTAGGCAATCTTCTTCGTATGCCTCTTTCGGTAGTCAGCGCAAAACGCTCGCTCTGAGCTCCACAACGTGGCCATCAATATCAGGGGAGTGTAATACGCGCACGCGTACTCACGTTCGTTCACCAGCAGAGGACTGCCGGGTTGTCGACGACGAACGGAAGTGAAAGCCGACGTTCTCCTATTACTTCGACCTTTCTTAAGCGAGTTGAGCTGTTTCTTGTTTATGTCATTCTTTTTTTAGGGACCGGGTGAGCGCAGTCGTGCTGCAGAAGCGCCGCTTGTGCCGACACGCACCGTCTGCGTTATCACATTACCGATGTGCCATGGGAAGCGATAAATATCCAGCGGTGGATCCTCTCCAGCCACCTCCTTTATGAGGCGTACGCGGGCTCACATGCGCGAAAAATTTTGAAAGCGATTCCTGTGAAGAGTGCGACTCATTATCGCGGCATGCTCAGTGGCTGGAACCCGTGTAGAAGTTTTTGTGATTTGCGTAAAAAAATGTAGTAATAATTTCCTCTTCAAAACCAACTGTTCCTGTTTTATTCCTGACAATCCGTCAATCCACAGAAGACATTCGCGACCTAAAAATAACGATAATGGCAACTATTGCTCCATGCTCGCTCAATGTTGTGGTTACTCACTATATGTCAATTTGGCCACTTTTCGTGCTTCGTAGTTCCGACCTCACAAAAATAATGCAACATGTTTTTACAGATTAAGTTAGAACACGTGCTTGGCTTTAATTCTGGAGAGTTTAAAGAAAATCGAAGATGGTGTTTTTTTTTTTTTAAATGATCTTCAAAATATTGCATTTTGAGAGACATGTCCTCAGTTGAACATTTCTGGTTAACGTTTGAAGCCACTCTCAGGTATTTCGTTCAGCACACTTGTTCACCAAACATATTGCAATGTTTTTAAAAACTTTGGGAAGTCTGGCGTTTATACTTGCGGAGGAAAAAAATCTTAAATGTGAGCATTATTGAGCTTTGTGTCGATTTTGCGATTTTTTCCCTTAACAGAACAACATCAAAACTGCTAAGTAATAATTTTTTCTGAACAAAAACTATCCGTAGTATGTGGAGAAAATTTTTCGCACCTACAGCTACAATAGTGTTTTTGTAGCGTCTCATCGAAATCCCATTTTCGCGAAATCCGAAAGAGGCGGTGGCGGCTCAGTGGAGACTTGTGAATTTTTTTAAAGAAGGTGAAATTTTTTCTCGCGAAACCAAAAGTGGTTTTGTGGTCCTGGGGACTCGGACAACAAAATATATTTTTTTCGGCGAAATTAAAGGGGGTCGGCGGACATGCACCGACGTTCTTATCTGAACACACCCTATTATAGTCATTGTTGTTGTGCACCAGATAATTGCAAACGACTGTTTACCAAACAGAAGCTCCTCTGTTTGATCGGAGGTCCAGGTGTGAACGCATTACATGATTGTATCAAGTTACTGTAACTGAGCCCTTTCATACCAAACACACTGTACAGGAACTTTTTTTTGTTTTTCTTAGAACTTGGGAAATATTCCATATTGGAATAATGATTTCCCTCTAATTGTATTTGGTTCAGAGGTCTCACTGTTTCAACGTTCCTAGCTCTAATGAAACGGTGAAACATAACACACGCAAGGTTGTGCTGCCGTGCCACTTTTTTTTTTTTTGCTTTTGTTTTCCTAGCACTGCCAGAGACAGCACCCGCTTATATACCTCATCTCAACAAGACAGTCACCGTACTGTAGTACAGTGCATCTAAATGTGATACGAAGCTATGGGCACTGCGAAATGCAAAATTTCTTGTGAAATTTACACCCAAGTTAGTTCTCAGCGAGGAGAGTCACGTACCTCTGGCACTCTTTATTTACAAAATGTTCATTCGCGATATATTAATTCACGAAAAGCCGGCTTCTCACTTTTCTCTCGGTGAAATCTGTGGTAGGGTTTCTTTTTGTAGTCGGGTGCAACTTCAGAAGTTTGTCGCATTTCCTCCTCATAGGTGGATTCACACAAGCCCATGGGCGCGCACTCTACACTGACGTCACGAGGCGTAAAACCGGTGACCTTTCGGTCAGTGAACATTGCCGAGTGCTTGAGTGAGACTAATTTAATCATGGAGGCCACTGGCTGCCGCACTTAGATCATCTGGTCAGGGGCCTGTCTGAACTTCTTAAGTTGTATTTGACTTAAGCTTGGTGGGACAGTTTAATGATTGACACTTCTTTCTCTTTGACGAATCTCCCTAAACTTTATGGGCTTCTGTAGAACTGATCTGTAAGATTGTCACATTTAATACAGATCTTGAATGTAAATTTTTTTTTGTCGTGTTCAGTATGTGTAAATGTGTTTTCATCATAGTGCTGGTTTTAGCAGTCATGCAGAGAGATCCGTTCTGCATTTTTGGTTGCTTGAGCCAAGTTGTCATGTTTCGCAGTGTGTGTTTAGAAACTCTCACTTGCACGTCTCTTACGGGATCATCGTACGCAAATACTGTCTTTTGTTTCGTGCAGTGCACTTCATTGTGAAAGGCGGGACAAGACGAATCTTTATACTGAAGAAAAATGTTTGTTCTTCAATGTTTGCAGTGCATTGCTGAAATAAAGTATTCTGCAGCTCTCACACGTACTGAAACTCCTTTTACTGATTGACAGCCACTTGAAATTTGGATGGGAATGTTGTTGGCACTACCATGGGTAATGTTATTTCTCTGTCATCTGCCAATGCATGTATTGTTATTTTGTTTGTTTCATTTGTATATTTGCATGTTTCTTTCAGTGTCTTTCATGCTGGCTATAGACTATTTTATAGATGGGTTTCGGTGCCACCACAATGGGCTGTATCCTTGCCGTTTTTCATCTCTAACAACTACACAAGTGGTGCTATGGTAGATGCACAGGCAAAAAAAAACGTATTTGGCTGGTGCAATCAATATTTTCGTGACCATAGTAATATATGCCGTGATGTGCAAAACTAACGAAACATGAGTTGTTACAGCCCAAGGCAGCTTTGCCCATATGTCTAAAATCGTCTATAGACCACTGATCTCAATTTTAGAATAAATCAGTAGTTTGTAATATTCACATAGCCTGCAATTGCTTCCAAAGCTTGTGCTCAGTTCGTATGCTGAAACACATTCCAAAAGCTTTAGAATGGCTGGCTTTGAGTATTTATGCAGCATTAAGTCAGAACCTTTCATCCCTTTTTTCTTTAAGATCTTTTTTTCTCAAAGATTTTGTTTGTGTGTCTGTCTGTTTGTTTGTGGTAACCCATTTACTCCATTTTTTCATGCCACAGCTGATCTCACACGACATTCATTTTGTAGTGTTTGTGTTACTATCTTGGGCACTATAAATGCAGAAGACTCTGCATGAATGGAAATTTCTTAAATGCAGTCGCTGCTTAAAGGGAACAGCTGTTTTCTAATGTGATTGGTTTCATACCTGAAACTTCGCTCCCATTCATCTCTCTGTAAATGGTACTCTTGCTCAATGAAACGTATTCTCCTGGTCCCTTCTGGTTCCGCTTAACACAGGTCTGCTGTAATTTGTTCTGGCCGACTTTCCCTTGTACAAAAAGAAAGTGTGTCGCACTTCTACTGGAAAAAAAAACAACTGCGTCTGTCTCATTCCCGGCATTCTCTTGTTTCCCAGCTGGTGAGCCTGGTAGGGAGGCCGAGGCACCTGCAACTGTAAAGCGCGAACCACCATCGCCGCCGACGAGTCCAACGCCGTCGCAGAAGCAGTGGTATCGATGTGAGCTCTGCTCTTATGAAACAAGCGAAGAGTGGCAGTTCAACTGTCATCAGGCAGCAGTCCATGTAGGAGAGAAACCGTTCACCTGCAACTTATGCCCGATGACCTTTGACCGGAAGGATGACATGCTCAAGCACGTAGAGGATCACAGAGTGCAGCACTACCAGTGTAAGCTCTGCCAGAAACGCTTCAACAAGCTGCAAGGCCTCAAGTTGCACGAGCGGAGCCACACATTTTTCTAGCGGGCTCCATGACTCGCGCACCGCGATCTAGCAACTTCTATGCATCTCCACGTACACGAAGCCTTGTTCGACTGCGTCTTGGTCCACAGCACGCTTTGGCAGCGTGTTTTCGACGCACGCCTGCATATCAAAGTCCAAAGTATGGGGTGGTTATATGTCTTCGTAGTATCAAAGCACGACTTGTATGTTATGTATGGTGGGTATAGCTAAAAAAATGTTTTATGTTGTGTACTCAAGGGACCTGTAATAATTGTTGAGGTTTAACATCCCAGAACCATGATATGGTTATGAGGGGCACCATTGCGGAAGCCTCCGAAAATTTTGACCATCTGGGGCTCTTTAGCGTGCACCTAAATCTAAGTGTGCAGGCCTCTGGCATTTTGTCTCCATCGAAATGTGGTCACTGCAATCGGGATTCAATCCCATGACCTTCGGGTCAGCAGTCGAGCGCCATAACCACTAGACCACCACGGCGAGTACTAAAATGACCCGACCAAATAAGCTTCATTGTGAATGAAGTAGGGTTCACTTGCTTGACGGTATATAAGTCACTCGTATCAAGGGGGGAAGTGTCAGCACCCCCTGAAGATGTTCAATTTCGCATGTATATATACTATGGCCATTTATGGGCATGTATACATACATGCACACTCAAACATGCATGAAAGGTGTTTGAACGCCCCTCCGAAAAAAAATTTCTGGCTATGCCCCTAATAAAACCGTTGCTGTGTCAGATGCTTGGGGCGCAATATTTTTTCAGGGGCATGTGTTTTCCATGCGACAGTTGTGAAGTGGGACAGATGTAGATGGACAGGTAGTGACAGATATATGGAGATTGTCCAGAATGGATATGGCAGATGTCGGGCAAAGCCTTACATGCCCACAATCGGAACATATTCACAATAGTGAATAAATACATGCTGCCAAGCTTGAGAAATCGGGTTCAATTTATGGCGCTGGCGGCTTTGTTTAGAATTGGGGCACAATGCAAAAACACCAGTGTACTTGGATTTAGATGTGTGTTAACGAACTCCAGGTGGTTAAAATCTACTCTGAAGGCCCACACGGCAGCGCACTTAAGTGTATATTGATTTTAGCACATAAGACATCCAGAATTTATATTTTTGCTTGTTTTTATGGTTGTTGGCACCCACAGGCATCGGCATTTAATGGGAAATGCTATTCACTTTCTCGGAGCCTGAACGGAGCAGTCATATTGCAGCGTATTTGTGCATACACTCTGGATTATCTGTACATTACTCACTGATTTGTCCTCTTTATGTTATGTGGATATTGTGTTCTTCCTATCTTTCACTCGTCTCGTTGTGTATTGTGACACAAACCGAAATGTTAAGCTGTATAGATAACTTTTCAGTTTCACCGAACGCATTATGTGCATTCTCTGTCATTCATTTCACTCTGGAATGTGACACGAAAGAGAATTTTATCTTGTGTAGAAAATCTTAATTTATGTCACACTTGCATAGTGTGCATGCTTTCTCTGTCATTCAACTCATTGTGGAATGTGGCTGAAACCAACAGCTTTATCCTGTATAAAAACTTTTTTTTTTCATATTTTGTCACACTCACATAGCATGTTTATTTTTCTCTATCATTCAGTTCGTCGGAGATTATGACGCAAACAGAGGTTGTTTGTATTATGTAAAAAATTTTCATTTTGGTGACACTTTGTTGCTAGTGTTCTGCAGCCCTTGAACTGAATCATGCAGATTCTGATTGACTGAAATTTAGTGATTTAGAAAGCTGAAAAAGCATTGGGCAAAATAAAGGAAACTCAGTTTTATTCTTATCCTTGCTCCTTCACTATTTCAGTTTTCATGTACCATGCTGATTTTGCCTAAACATTCTAGCACCCATTTGTGATGCATACTACTGCGTGATTTCATTTATTATACTTTTTTTTTTTTTGCAAAAATGGATAGGTAATCTTCATTCCAAAGAGCTGTCACCTATTATGGCATCTGTCCAACTGACTGCAGTAGAACTGCTAATAGTGCAAATTCAGAAATAACTAAACAGTGGCAGCATCTTTTACCCAGTTTGGCGGTGCGCAAGACTTTGTAACCAGGTTTTTATCGAAACATAACTTGCCCTAACCAAGGCAGAATCATTCTTACTATTAGCCGTGTTAAAGCGGAGACATGGATTTCGACAACTGTTGATGCTGCAGGAGTCTAAGAGCAGAGGGAATAATGTTACCAGCCCCCAGGCTGGCATTTATAGTTAAAGGTACTGTACCCACCCTCTTGCTTAAGTCAAACTGGGTTTCTTATCATTTCCATAACTTCACAGGTGGATACGCACGCTTTACTTTCTTTTGACTATTCTGCTGCAACATCTCTTTAGACGCTATTATGTATTAGTTTTCATAGGCTATTCTTCATTCGCTTCGCTTATTTCTTGCATGTTAGTTCATTGGATGACTGTGTTTTGTTTCATGATGAATGAAGGAGCACTTAAAATATTTGATACTATTATCAAGGTAAGAGGTCACTAGAAGACCGGGTGCTCCAAAGTGACCTGAAACCGTAAACATGACAGTCTACACGGAATCACCTTTATCGCATAATGAATGCTCTTTCATTCCAAAATACAATCAAAACTTGACATAATGAACCTGAATAAAAAGTTATCTGATATGATATGTATTCTAGGGTGCGGATTCGATTCTCGCTTACGGCAGCTGCATTCCGATTGGGGCGAAATACAAAGAACACCCGTGTGCTTAGATTTAGGTGCACAGTAAAGAACCCCAGGTGGTCGAACTTAATCTGGAGTCCCCCCACTACGGTGTGCCTCATAATCGTATTGCGATTTTGGCACATGAAACCACAGCAATTATGTTATTATATTACGATATGTATTTTGTTGTAGCCACTTTTCGTCTGTGTATTATCGTTTTCACTTTGCTTTCGTTTACCCCCGTGTGGTGTCACACTGAAAGTTGGCGGCGTTTTTGGTTTGCCACATCTTGGCTTGTTGTACTGTGGTCTCATGGTCATTTAATGCAAATAAAGCACGGCAAACAGAATTACAGCTTCAGTCTTCTTTGTAGGACTGAATTGTCCATTGTGGCCTGGAGGGAACGATGGACAAAGTTTTACCTAAATTGCCAGCGAGCCCGTGAACCTGCAAAAGCTTTTATCTGAAACCAGCTACTAATAGTTCTTATACGCAGTAACAAGCATTGTTCATTTCACTATCACCAGTCTTTGAAAGTTTTGTTCTCCCAGCACGGACACAGAATGCTTGCTACTTTAGCAGATCACATATAAGCTTGTACCGTCCAATAAAATCTAACAGGTGGGATTGCTTGTTAATCATGACAGCTTATTATGGCGGGGTGCATCAGCATTGAGGACAACGCGTAATCGGCAAAAAATGTAAGCGCTGAGCTTCCATGTTGCTTGTTGCCGACAACCAACTGATTTAAATATGTGCTTCAACACAAGCATCGCATACTGCCCCCCCCCCCCCCCTTCAGGAAATTTTGATGGAGGGGGTTGTTTTACCGAAAATCAATAATGAAAATGGGTGTTTTTCTGATAGTCCAGGCCTTCAGCAAGTGGGCCCCATACCCGCAAAAAAATTCCTGCCCACGGGACTGATTGAATCGCTCTTTGAAAAAAAAAAAAAAGAAAAAAAAAGGAGCCTAGCAAGATAATGTAATCTTGCATAAGCAAAAACAGAAGGTGCCCTTCGTTTACTATGTCTCACAAAGAAAATAGGTGTTTTATGTAAGAAAATTTGACAACGTTAGATAGCTGTTCGATATTAGAGGGAAGTAACAAAATATTCACTGAGAACTGATGTCGGCCTACAGAACTATATGCAGTAAAGAAGGAAAGAAAAAAAAACTAGCCAGAAATGAGATCGAGGGTGGGGTAGAAGATGACATAGGAGAGGTAGGGGCTGGATTATGACGGAAGTGTCATGGTGTTGTTGAGTTGTCCTGTGTCACGATGAAAGCCCTACGTGCCCCATCAAACGCGTTAGGTGACCGGCGGTGTCAACGCGGTTCATGCGAAAAAAAAAAATCATGTGGTGACGTCACACGCGGCCAAAATTTGCGACGCCATCATGACGTCACCATGTGACGTAATCACAAGACATCGTCGGTTGGACCAATCCCGGAGGTGCTGCTAAACCACGATAAAGCTTTCGGGCAGGATCCATGCAATCATGGTAAAAAAATTCGATGTGCTATTAATGTGCCACGTATTATAACGAGTAATCCCGACCATACAGCGTTATCTTCCTGCGCACCCTGAGCGAGATCGGACGCGCCCGGAGGACGCCAGCACCATCACCATCTTCCATAGACATCACCGACATGGCGCCTGCGTTGTTTTGCAAGTTTCGCTATCACGGGGAGTGTTAAAAATCCTTAATCAAGCCGTGTTTCCCCGCAATTATGGTGCCGGATACGAGATCGCGCATCACCGTTTGAAGTGTTCTACGCGCCAGGCGCATTTTTAATGCTCTACGCGCAACGAATTACCCGAAGGAGCCCTCCGGTTTAGCAGGCGAGTCGCTCTGAGCAGCCCAGCCTGCGATCTAATCCTGAAACCTCCCGTAAACTCTTAGCGGAGAGCCAACCGAGGCATCTTTAAGTATTAGTACCTTGAAGCGGGTTGTAGTTTTGCACTCTCGTCATGAATATGGATTAAACAAAGTCGTGTAAGACGCAAGCGCTGAGGCGCTGAGGCCACGGTAGCGTTCCTGGGAACGTGAGGAGTCTTGACTGTCAACAGCTGTGAGATCATTTGCGTGGCCTGTTGATGTGCCTGCTTGTCCCGTTCGTGTAGCTATTAAGCGGCGCAGCTTAACGATGTTGAACGTCGCTGAGTACTTCACCGCTTTCGTTACGTTAAGACACGTTAGAAACTCGTAGCAGGCTGTTTTCAACGAATTCGGTTCCCGGAAGTTATTTGGAGGTCTTTTTTTTTTTTTTTCGATGTGGTAAAGCGCGATGGTAGAACGTTTAAATGACGTCTACAGTGAAGGATTGTAAGAGCTAAACTGTTTCAAAAATGCAGCTTTTTGTGGTAATGTCCGAGTACAGTACCAGCCGTTAAATGAAGTCGCTAAGCGAAATTAAGAAAACGTGCTTGCAGTGCAATGCTTGACACTTAACGCACCGTTTTCGTGTGTGATAGGAATGTGATTGCGTTAAGTTGCTTGGCGCTGGCACTGTGTAATTTAAAAGTTGCTATGAAAAAGTACGGTGCGATGAAATGTAGTGCAAATACGTCTAGATATAAACAGCTGGTCCAATTATCATCTTTTACATTAACATGTGCATAGATTCAAATGGGCAGCACTTATTTTCCTGAATCCATCACTCATTTATTTGTTGAAGGTTGCTGGAATTGCTGCGTGTGCACTGATGTGACATTGTGCATGTATCTAGAGTAACACTATGTTTATATTGCTAATAATTTTGGGGGAGGAAAGTTTATGAAGAATGACACCCTTTATATAGAAGGCTGTTGGTGAACAAATTGCTCAGCATTGTGATTACAGTGACTGGCAGTGGTGATGCATACATTGGGACATTTTGAAAGGAGCTATGATTTTTCCTTGAAAAAAATGTTGAAGTAAGTGTTTAGAATGTTGAAACTTCAATAGCGTGTAATTGTGCTTCTGTGATGGTAACCTTTTATAAAAATTTTTCTTGAAGACAAATCGACAGACCGAATGATAGAATTCTATGTTCTTTGGAGGCTTGTCGATATTAATTGCATGTCCTGAAAAACAAAAACTGCACCAAACTATGTCACTCAATAATGTCTGCTGTTGGGCTAGTTGGTGCATAGCTGGGAAGGAATTCATAGGCACAGAACAAAGAAGGGACGAACACAATTTGGTGTCCTGTAATTTGTGCTGTTTTTGCAGGGTGTGCAGGCAGGGGCGGTGCCAGGATTTTTTTTACTTGGGGGGTGCACTCGTCACAAGCGAGTTCCTTGAGGGGGGGTACAGAAATGGAAAACTTATGCATTGTGTTTTAAATATATTTTCCTCCTAGGGGGGCCGAAGAGGGCAGGAGGAAATTTTGAGGGAGGGGGGTGCTGTTGCGCCTCCCGCTGGCACCGCCCCTGTGTACAGGCTCATCCACATTTAGGGTGAGCGTGTAACATTGCTTCAATACTTACGTAGATGACATGGCTGCCTGTAAGCTGCATTCTTTGAAGATGCTGGAGTACGTTGGTGCAGCTTGTATAATAATCAGGAGTAGAAAAAGAGTTAAACATCAATGTGTTTATGTTATGTTCTCACGAGTTAAGCATCAAAGTGTTTATGTTATGTTCTCACAAGACCTGTCTCTGAATCTTCTGCTTTGCTGAGAAATGACTCGATATACTTGCTCTTACTTTTGCAGCTCAAGTGAGTAAACTTCAGTAAAGGCGAGGGATGCAAATTCACGTAAATTGAGTTTTATTTTTTGGTTGTGGTGGCGTACAGTTGTGTAATCAGACCTAAATGCCCTTAACTGTTGCACAGTTAGTACCTAGCTTGCTTGCATAGCTGCGTTTGGGAAAAATTGTAAAATAGTCGTGCCTGAAACTGCTTGCAGTGCCTCACTGTCTTGTCCTGCGTGACGTTGGTCCCTCTCATCACTTTCTTGTTCTTTTTTGCTTTCAGCAAGGATTGCTACAGAGAGTTCATGAAGACTCCGACGTGCCTATGCAAGCTGATCTCTATGCATCTAAATGTACATGTTGTGTCTTGTTTGGCGTTGTTTACCTTTTATGTACACATCGTGTTTAGTGGCTCAGGACGTTCGTGGCAAGCTAGACAGAGACGTGAATAATGACAATGTAGTCATACAGGGTGGGCTCACATTGATATCTAAATGTTATCCAGTGATGAGAAGCATTGTGGTTGTATTACCAATGTTTTTAAACGAACGTTGTTGGCATAAGAGGGCAAAGCGAGAAAATTAAGCAAGCTGAGCATTATTGGTTATTCTACTGGAGTATGGGATCATTAGATGAAATCCCTAGATTCTGTACCCAATTTTGGGCAGAGTGCTAAACCACCTGTATGTTTACATTTCTACCAGTACACAAGCAAAGTATGTGCATAAATTTCACTGTTGACTACTCAAAAAGAATCGATGATGTGACATACCTAATTTTTTTTTCAGTAAATGGAGACCTGTACCTCTTAAATACTATAAAAATACTGACATACGATTGAGTGCCCTAATCAATTTGCTGTAAGGCTTTGTTGCAACAATCAGTTTTGGTTTCAGTATAAAGAATGTGAAAGCATGATATCGTAACAGTGGCTCAGTCTGCAGCTTCCGTGCACAAGCACAACAGTAATAATGAAAAAAGGAAAATGTGCAGCAATCTTGTTTAATTGCTTATGGGCAACGTCATCGTGTCTAGCCCTGATTGCTATTCAATGTTATTGGAATTCGAGTTGTGTCATGACACCATGGTTATGCTGACAATGCCAAATTTGGTATTTTGAGACAAACTCTCGCATACAGTGAAAATACCTTGGCCCTTGAGCAAATTACACAAATTCCTTACCGACTATAACTCGTCAAAGAAAAGTAAGAAATTATTGTTTTATAAAATAGGCCAACTCTGATATCTGCACTTCTATATCATTTTGCAGATTTGCTTCAACGTGGCCATTTTTGCACTTGCCATTCTGAATGTGCTTTCTTTTTTGTTGCTTTTTTTACAAGACCTGTAATTTGGTTAACTTTATGTTTTGGCTTTACACATTTACGATTGTGAGTGCATTCATGTCTGTTTAATTCTCAGTAGTGTCTGCAGTAGGGATGAATACAATGAAGATGTTAAAACTTTTGTTGCTCTTAAGCCGTATGTATATTCCCATCTGCAGTACTGTGGATAAATCGTACCATTTGTTTAACGTTAATTCCTGTATTTTAACATCTGTGTTTTTTCTTACTGTGGTGCACTGCATGTGTTTGCCTTTTGACCCAGTTACAAGCTTGCGTTTGATATCTAATTTAAACGAGAAAAATACATATTACTTGCAGTAGCGTGATTTTGACTTAGGCTTTCACTCTGGTATTAAAAATTAGCAAGAACCAAGAAGCTTTGACATATATATATATATATATATAAGTAAATAAATAAATAGAGTCGGACCCAACAGCGATAGTGTTGCATGTGATATATAACTATTTTTGTCTCTGTTCATTGTGTTTTCCACACTTTAGGGGAATGCCCTGCCCTAATGTATCTCTGAGCAAACTGAAAACTAGTGCAAAAATTCATTGTGTTGAGTTTCGACTGTATCAAGTTCAGAGCTCCCTAGCAACGCTCCGTGAAGAGAGATAAGGATGTCATAACATGCACATGTTCAATGTGTGAGATTTGCTTAAATTCACGTAGAATAATACTGTTACAGAAGTTTTACCCATGAAAAAATCAGTTCCATCGAAGCCCACAACTGGGAAACCACACCAATGTGATTCTGCAGTTGTCTGCGCTAACCAGGTGACTTGGTAGCTTCCTGGTTAGCTCAGGTGATAGAGCTACCAGCCCAGCAAAGCATTGGTCGCGGTTTCTAACCCCCAGACCAGAACAAATTTTTCATCAACAGGGCGACTTTCTTCCTGAAATGCCCTTATCAATTTCTTTTGTAGATTAATGCAATAAAGTTAATGTTATTAGTTGTTTTCTTTTGGGAAGTTTTACCTGTTTTAACATAAGCAGCCATAACGTCAACCTTACCAGAACACGTCCTACTTACATTCAAAGAAAGCCACTAAAACATGGAAATCGGAAAAACTGAGAGGCAGAAAGCAGGGACATTGGCACAGAGGTGGCTTCTAGTGGCTTTCTTTGAGTGTAGCCATGTACCCACTTGCCAGACTAGCAACCCACTTGAATTTCCTGCTTAACTTAGCTTGTGTTCTTCTGACAATATTTCAGTCTCTCCTCTGCGGTCGTCTTACTCCGTGGCCGGTCACTCTGCCGGCCGTGCCGAGGCGATGGCGAGGATGAGGGCGTCGTTCTCGAGCGTGACGCAGCAGCGACACCGTCCGTTTCGGTGCGAGGTGTGCCACTACACCAGCTCCAGCCGCTGGCACCTGAAGCGGCACCAGATGATCCACACCGGCGAGAAGCCATTCAAGTGCCACCTCTGCCCCATGACCTTTGCGCTGAAGCACAACATGGCAACCCACATGCGAACTCACACGGGCGAAAGACCCTTCCGGTGTGAGGTTTGCCCGCGCACTTTCAGTCAGCAGCAGGGACTCAAGAAGCACGCGATGCAGCACACGTATTTCGGATTCAATTCATCCCTGTAGCGCGAGGGTGCCGCGAAAAGCTCTGGCACAGTGCAAAGCTGCTCTTTTCACCCATTTTCTGGCTGTGAGCACACGCTTTACACTCTAGCAAAAGTGGGAGCGAAAAGGGTGTCTTTTTGTCCCTCAACAACAATCATCTCGCGTTTATTTCCCTGCACTATCGCCATGCGCTTGATACATCCGAGACACGAACGGCAAGCACGTTATCAGCGTGACAGAGCATTCTTGATAGGAAAGTGGCGAGCGCCGAGTTTTCAAGAAAGGAAATGCGGACAAGCCAGATGATGTTTATTGTTGTGGGACAAGAAGGCACCCTTTTCATGCATTCTTTCTTTAGAGTGTAAAAAGAAAGGTTGTGTTTGGGGCATCTTTCTGTCCCACAACGGTAATTGTCATTCATCTCATGTGCGTTTTCTTGCATTATCACCACGTGAGTGGTCACGAGTGACATGTATGCTATGGAGACTGGATGCCTTCAGCTAGTATGTGAGGGATTATTGGTCAGCTGCCAGCTCGTAAAAAGTCACATGTTTCGTGATGCCAAAAGGCAGAAAAAGAGTGTTCCACACTCGTCATGGCTACTAGCGGTGCTGACTAACACTCCCAGGTTTAAATGCACATATATTCCCCATAAAGTGGAGGGAGGATGACCGCCGCTGTAGCTCAGTTAGTAAAGCATCGGACGCATTATGCGAATGTCGCAGGTTTGATCCCTGTCAGCGGCAAGCTATCTTTTCATCCACTTTACATGCTTCAGATTTCCATCATAATTACCACAAATAACATACCCTATATTTTCCTCGGCCTTCTCGTCTGTTGTAATAAACGTTGTGTCTAACAAGGAAGGATCGAGCCCTTCAAATTCCCCTTTTGTTCACGCACACTATCAGCATGATTAGCGTTCTTGATGACTAAAAGCGACGAGCACCGAGTTTTCAAGAAAGCAAACGCAAGCAAGCCAGATCACAATTATTGTTGAGGGACAAAAATACACCGTATTCAGACTCTTTTTTTTAGAGCGTAGTAATAAATGGTGTGTCTGGGGTATCTTTCTGTTCCGCAACAACAATCTTCATCCATCTCGTGTGCGCTTCCTTGCATTATCGTAGTGTGCACGGTACTCTCAGGTCGTGAATAGTGTGAGCGCTTTAAGCATAATGTTGCATTTTTTGATGACAAAAGTGATGAGTGCCATTTTTACAATAAATAAATGCAAGTGAGCCAGGTGGCAATTATTTTTGTCAGTCAAAAACACTCACCAAACGGCGCAAAGTATTGTTAATGTGCACTATAAAACATTTGCACCTTTTCGGGAGTCTTTCTGTCGCACAGCAATCGTCATCTGTAGGCTTGTGCGAATATTCGAATGCTTCGAATATTCGAACGAATATTGCAGTATTCGAATTCGCTTCGATTCGAATTTAAATTACCGAAAATTTTGAAGTATTCGAAACAAACGAATAGATGCACATTAGTCCGCATGTAACCCCTGCAAAGGTGGTTTCACTGCAGTGGAGGGATGCTAAGAGGTGAAAGCACCTTTCCAGGTGCATATTAGTTCACATGTAATTTCTGTAAAGGTAGTTTCACTGCAGTGAGGTAGTGCTAAGCCGCAAAAACACGTGCCCAGGAGACTTGCACTGCCGCGAAGCCCCACGTCATGGTTAAATGAAGAGATTACCCTCACATCGATTCATTTTTTAAATTTAAAAGCTTGTTATACCGGCTTGTATGCTCTAAGTATAGTAAATTTTAAAACGTAACATATTTTACAGGTTCTCGCGAGCTTTCCACTGAAAGTAAAATCCTGCTACTATTCAAAGTTGTTTCCACTTCCTTTGAAGTAAAAAATGGCATTTGCACAGGCCTTGCTTCAATTTTTTTTTTTTTTTTTTAAATCTTATGAAGGTTAGTTAGGTCATGACAAATATGCCCATTTTTCTTTATAATATGTGATATATATACTATTTGAATTCGATTCGAAATAATTCGATCAAAATCACTATTCGCTTTGAATTCGCTTCGAACCTAAAATTCACTATTCGCACAAGCCTAGTCATCTGTCTTGCGTGCCCTTTCCTTAACGCTGCACTCCTGGTACTTTCTGATCATAGAGCACACTCATGCCGTCAGCCTGAGTATTCCCGGTGGAGAAAAGTAGCAGGCGCAGGGTTTTCGTCAAAGAATAAACAAGCAAGACAAACGACTTTTATTTTTTGGGGACAAGATACACCTTCAAGAGTGGGATGTTATTTTGGGGTGTAAAAACAGTTACACCTTTTGGGGGTGTATTTGTCACACAACCATCAAAACCTGGCTTGCCTGCGTTTCCTCCCTTGAAAATTCAGCGCTGGCAGCTTTACTGTCGGAAATGTGATGTCATACTAATAGTGCTCACGTCATGACCTGAGAGGAAAAGGGAGCAGGCACAACAGACGACGATTGTAGCATGACAAATACACCCCAACAGGGTGCGACCATTTTTAGTGTGTCGCATACGACGCCGCATACACCACTGCCCAACTTAAAGACAGATTGTGCAAGGGCACCAGTACCATGTACATTCGATTTGGTGACATCACACCAGTCTCGAGTTGTTTGTTAAGGACATCTCGTGAGAAAACTGCATTTCGGAGTGCATAGCCACCGAGCATAGCAGGTGCAAGTACGGTTTTGCAGTTGGAGTCTGCACTGTATTTCTGGGTTGCGTCAAACATATGCATGCGCAATATCCAAATCAAAATATTGATTTTCTCACTTACAGTGATAGCTTTTTAACCCCACCTAAGCACAAACACTATTCTACATTAAGGAAAGTTAGGAACACCCTGATCACTTTTACTTCTAGCCAAGGGGGCACAGAGATAAAAATAGTTTAATATAGTTATGATTAGTAAATTGGTTTGTTAGGCATTATGTTAAGTTTTCTGCACCTGAAATTGGTATTTGGATGAATTAAAGTCAGCCTTATCAAAATTTATACATTAAGGGCTGTGTGGGTTGAATTAATCTCATTCCTATGTATGACATTTTGGCGAGCCTCACAGTACTTTTAAGTAACCCTTTTTTTTTGCCGGCCAGAATTAAGTGATACAGCTAAAATTTTTCATACGATGACGTGCAATGTTTTTTTTCTTTTATTCCTGCATTCAATGTTATTCTTATTCCTGCAATATTTTTCTGTGTTTTAACTTTTCGTGCGTCTATTATTTTGAATCTCATGATCTGTACCTCACGCTGTCGCAGTTTTTTAGCATGTTGTTTTTGAAATATATTAGAGTACACACTCAATGTTTTGAAACTTATATTGCAATCTGACTTTCAATACTCTTACTGGGATCATTTTAGTTATGTTACGGCAATCGTTTCACCTGTCTCAACGAGTGCTTTATTGCATTACACACGCTTTATTTATTACTGCTATTGTAATTAAATAAGCCAGATCTCTACAACTTCCTTGGATGGTGAAATGTACTTCCCATCGCATTCCTTCTCTGTTTGTGTAATTTTAACTCTTGGTTGTCTCGCGATTTGCCCATTCAGTTTTCCAGTGCGTGAAAATTTGTTTTACAGTGAAACCTTGGTGATACGAATCTCATGGGACCACTAAAAATATTCGTATCATCCAAAATTTGTATCACCAGAGAGCATGAAAAATTAGCATGCGACAAAAGAAAGCTGGCGTACATTTTCATTTATTGTTTTTCAGGGCCGCAGCAACGTCAGGAAGAACTCTGAATAATTGTCAGTTAAGTTTTTTGATGTTGGCAATCATACCAACACTCGTAAATATACGGCCATATATGCGTGTTTAATTAATGAACCATGTGCGTTGTGACCCGCGACAGCAGTAGCCCCTTCCAAATTTTAGTATGCTTTGTCGCATGACACCGGAGTACTGCGGCGAAAGTAACAGAACTGCTTTGATGCGATAGATCAAGGTCACAAAATTTCAGAACGGTGTTGGGGATGTTTTTGGGAGATTTACGGCCATCCGCACAAGTGCGCATGTTGACGTTGTGAGGCCTGACTTCTTCGCCAAGACCATCCTCGCCTTCTTTCAGTGCTCGTCCACCTTTCATAGGATGTCTGATACACAAGGCAGGCACGTGTAAACACAGTACAACGAAAGCAGCCCACGGTGACGCGTTAGAAAAAGAAAGCATGGCGCCAATGCCCTCTGTAATCTAAACGTGAACGCATATGGAGGCACATTAGAGCCTCAAAGATTCGCGCACACAATCTTGGAGGCCTGTGACGCGTCTCTGAAGGTTTATTCTGATCGTAAGAAAAGCATTTTTCTTACACCGTGATTTTAACAATTTGGCGGTCAACCAAAGCTTGTGCGCGCCAAGCATGCACTTGCGTTCTTGCGCTCGCGTGACAGAGCGGACAGCACCTCATCGTACACCTGGGTGATAGCGTTCGTTCGTATCAAACGTTGCTGGGTGAAAATCGGTCCGCAGCAACCGTACTCCATTACATTTCAGGCCTATGGGCCTATGCCAGGACCAAAGAAAAATTCGTATCACCCTGAAATTCGTATGAGCTGTGATCGTATCACCAAGGTGTCACTGTATTCACAATAGCACCTTTGCTGTAAAGATTCTAGTTTGATTACCATTTCAAGCTTTTGTCATCGAATTGAGTGATACAGTTTGTAAATAAGGTTTGCTCCTTCAAACTGTAGCACTGCAATTTCGTCCTACATGTTACCAGACCATATACGAAATTTTATTTTCTATTATAAGTCTGACTTGCAAATTTTGGTGAAGACTACATGCCCAGTGCTGTACACTTGCTACACTGTAATGCTATACGAATGTCGTGCATTTATACGTCAGTGGCAATCATGTAAAAAAAAGTGGATAAAACTGTCGCACCTCTGCCACGTGCTCTGAGGTACATAGTTGGTGGGAGCACAACGCTCATTCTTTGTTAGCTTGATATCAACATCTTATTCAACATGTTAACATATTAGCATGATGTCAACATTTGTGAACAACTTACGACCACACATGTTAAATAGACATGCTGGAAGCAACATTTGCTGAAGCTATGCTTACCGATCCAACAGTAAAGCGTGAAAGATGCGTCGCTTTGTTGAACAACCCTACTTGGAGCACGTTGTAGTCTATTTCAAGGTGGATCGACTCACATTGTGCTTCGTAAAATGATAATTTTTAGGGGTGTGCGAATATTAGAAATTTCAAATACGAATCAAATACTTTCCTTGTTCGAAGCATATTCGTTTCGAAAAATGCATACTATTCAAATTATCTTGAATGTTCCTTCATGGCCGAGTATTCGGCCAAAGAGGCAAATATTTGGTACAAATTCAATATCCGAAGTGACGACTCGCGAGTGGTAAGCATTCATACTTTTAGAGTAAAAAACAGCTAATAAATATTCCATTTTAATTGAGCTTTAAATTGTATTCTGCGACCTCATTTCCATGAGTCTTTCCCACATTGAGAGGTGGTGTTTCAGCTCATACAGAGTGCTTACCTTGTGAACATGTCAAAGCAGTTAATTTTTCTGCATGATAGTTTGTAATGAGTGCATCATCAGAATTAATGTCAGTATGTTCAACCGAACGAAATGCACTTTCACGGATTTATTTTAAGAGTTATAAAAGCTATTGTGACTTCCTTTTTGTAACTTTTTAATGGTGCACTCATATTCGATTCAATATTTGAAGGCAGTATTTTACTTTGTTTGTGTTTGAAAATTCCAATATTTGCACACCCCTTCTAATTTTCTATCAACTGCTGCTTGCAATAGGAGTTTCAGTAGCATGTCCTAGAAAGCAATACGTACTCTCAATTTCTTGTCTTTAAAGATAATTAATTGAAGATTCTGTGGCCTATGAGATTGGGGCCTTTCTCATTTTTTTTTTGTTTCATATTTCAAATGTTTGTGACACTTTCACAGTAACCTCGAAAAGGTTCCACTAGGCCGGATGTTCTCAAGTGGAAAGGCCTGTAACAAAAGTGACCACGAAAGAACTGGAGATTGAGCTCTTGACAGCTGTGCGGCAAGAAAGTACAATTTTAAATTGTGCAAACTTCCAGCATTCAATTTCATGTCCTCGAATGCCACTCCTTGCGACAGTTTAGTGATCTGGCGACGTTTTCACAGTGACAAATGAATCTCATTACTTGACTAGTTTTTGTGTCTCTAGGGCATAATGAAATGTCCTCCACTCATCTATTTAACAACAGTTTAGCCTACATGCCTTTTGTGGATTTTAGACTTTTGATGTAAGAAGCAGCTGGTATACTAGAGATGAATTACAGTTGTAGCATACGTAAGGTGTTTAGTGTGATGGTTGCCCATGTAAAAGGTAGATAACAGCATTTCAACAGTATAAATTAACTGTAGAGCAAAAAGTTTTTTCGAAACTTTGTAGTGGCAAATTAGCAGCGAGAATGATAAAGCACCCCGACATTATGCGACTGTCTCCCAATACACTGTTACGTAGTGTGCACTGTCGTCAATAACAAATTTTAATAATTTGCTCTTCAAATAGTGGCTATCCTCAGATGTCGTTCTGCAGGTGTATTTGACAAGACACGTCAACAGCAATTGTCAAAACGAAGGTTTGCTTCTGTGTGGTTGTTAATGACATCGTGTTTGAAATAGATATACACATATAGTAAGTCTATGGTTTGGGTTGGACATGTCATTTCACTTCATCGTGTTTCAAATGCCGTGCATGTTTTTAGCTTTTATTACCTATGTTACAGGTCTGAATCTTGAATGTACGAATGCTGAGGGATCGACGCCAACTCATGCTCTGCGTTGCTTGTACCGTGTACAGGCAAACAATCATTTAGATAGTTACATACCTCACTTTGGTATACCGTGGTGGTCTTGTGTAAGATTTTAATTGTATAAACTAATGCTATCCTGTAACGATGTGACACTAATAGTCTTGTACATTGCATACTGGGGGGACAGCTCACTCATCCTCATGTTAATGCTCACTGTCATAGGCATAGCCAGTGGGGATTCGGGGGGTTCTACCCCCCTGCTCCCCCCCCTGAAGTTTTTCAGTTTGTATGTGTATATGTACTGCATGCACATGTGCAAACATGCAAGTAGATATGGAGGTATTGTACACCCCCCTTGCCTCCTCCCAAAAAAACGTCCCGGCTATGTCCCTCCTCACTGTACTTTCTGGTGCTTTATTGACTCGGTAAAAATATGTAGCGGGGTCAGCGGCCGTATTTTGCAATATCCTGTACAGTTACGATTTAGTATTCACTACCGTTTTCTGTATATTGTGTCCCGCAGATTGCTTAACACTGATTTAGACGCAAGGTAGACAACTTCACTGGCACAGAAAACTACGTAGATACATTGTGCCACTGACGACCTGAGATCACACTAACAATTTCTCAACTTGATGTTTACAGCTTTCTGTGGAACGAACAGTGTTTGTGCATGTATATCCCATCATGCAGTGCTGATAAAAGGTAATAAAACCTGACAGGTGGCTGAAAAGCAAGCATGGTAGTGTAGTGAAAGTCTTCTTTGCAGTTGAGGATTTCAGTTTTCAGTCTTTGCACGTGTGGTCACACTGAAACCAGATTTTGTCACTTGGTTGAAGTTTCTCTGTTGGCATGTAGAGTGCTTTCTCTCTTGTTCAACCGTTTGCTACTAATAAAAATGTGATAAATAACGTGTGGTACCTGTTCTTTTTGTGTCGAGCCACCTTGTTCACAGTGGCCCGACGTCGGTGATGTAGCAATTTTTACTGCTACCACCAAAGATCCTGCGTAAGAACTTGAACAATCGATGAACCAAGTACAAACACCGTTAAATGAAACATGAACAGCAGCAAGCATTGAGCAATGGTATAGTGTCAGCACTACTGACAGGTGCGTGCACATCAGAATTGACAGTACTCCGCGATCCCCCCTATAGTGTGATATCTTAAGTGCAGAGCATTTTAGGGGGCCGGGCTGTCGTATGCTGTCGTCGTCTCTTGGCGTAATGCTCCATGTGTAGCATAATGAGCGCACGCTCGTGCCAAGGAGAAGTCTTCTTCCTTTTTTTCTTCGAGCGCCTTGATGATGATCACTTGCCATCATCATCAAAAAAAACAAACTAGTAGGCTTGGCATGACGCAGGCAAAACCATGTATAAAAATAGAAAAGAAAGAGGAAGCAAGCGTGAAATAGAATCAGCAAGAAAGAAAGAAATAGATAATAAGAGAGGAAGAAATAAATAGAAATAAAGACAACGAAAAAAAAAGAAAAAGAAGGAAAGAAAAAAGAAAAGCGAAGAGAAACAAAGAAGGCTGCCCAGCTCTGCACTTCCTACAGGTTTGGCACCCCTAGTGCGAAGCTGCCTTTTCCCATCTGTAGTTAGTTCTGATATAGGCCTGAAATCAACCTTTATCACGACCGAGTCTACCATGGAGGTATACTTTAACTTGAGTGACACATACATTGCTCAAATGTGCGATATTGATAAAAATAAAAAAAAGACATAGAAAATGGGCCATGATCATTTGGAATGCATTTGACCCAGTGCAAGGTACTAACTAGAGCTGTGTGGATAGCTAAATTTTGGGTGCGAAGCGAATTTGAATATTGAAGTGCGAGTGCGAATCGAATAGAATATTTTTCGAATACTTCGAAGCAAAATTGCAGAAAAAAAAAGTTGGAGAGGATTCCTAAGCATATCTTACGAGATAAACATGAAACTTTCTTTTCACAAGGTTGATGAAGCGCTGGCGGGTGGTGTTTCATCAGTGGCGAGTTGGGCTTGTTGGTACATTATTCTGGTGCACTACAGTGCAGAAACACACAAACGGACGGAACACAAACGACGACGACGCTCGTTGTCGTCGTTTCTGTTTCGTCCGTTAGTGCTTCTGCGCTGTAGTGCACCAGAATCACGTTTTATAGTTGTCTTATCCAGAATGAGGCAATGCAGAGGCCAAATTGTATTTATATACATGATTTGGTGCAACCAAAGTGTTGCCGACGGACACTTTACACGTGAAAGGCAAAGATGCTATTTCCTCAGCCTTTCCTCCTCTTTCAACTTCTGTGGAAGCCCAACTGATGTGACGACCTAGGGTGTACTCCCTTAGAGTCCGGAGTTCCAGATCTGCCTCGTAGACATCTATGTATAAGAACATCTGAAATTTTGAATGCTAAAAATCTTCGGCGTCCAATTTCCCGGACTTCCTGTCCAAATTTCAGGTCGAAAACAGCATTAACTGAGCCCCCCACCTCTGCCATATCTATCATCTCCATGATGGAACCAGTGTTTTCTTCAGTAAATACTTTTGTGGCCGTAGCGGAGCCTGAAAGGCAGCTTTGCCGCAGTGCGAGAGGGTGATGAGGTGAAGCATATTGAAAATCTGAAGGGGTCACTTTTAATCTGACGTTAACTGTATTTGTCTTTGGGAAGTTCAAATAGTAAAATTCCAGTGCAAATTGAATTGATAGCATACACTATTAAAAAAATATTCGAAACTTTCGAATATTTTTTTCGAACATTTCGAATATTCGAAATGTTCGCACACTCCTAGTGCTAACGAGGAATTAAAAACGGCAACAATAGGTGTAAAAACGAAATGTCAGAACGTAATTTTATTAAGTCTTTGCGTGCTTGTGGAGCTCAGTCAATATCTTCTACGTGAACTGTTTGATGCTCATCCCAATCCTCCGCTGCAAAAGAATCGAAAAATTTCACTTTGTCGTCACAACCTGCACATTTGCTGAAACGCAGAGCGACATCCAGAATGCAGTGGCAGCTTTGCACGTAGCATGCCTCTCATATTTTTGCAATTCAGTACAAGATGTCAATGTTCACAAGAGACCAGTGTCAAAAACATGGCAAAGTGTACGAAGTAAAGGCCATACGCTTCAAACCTGTCATCTCATCCTACCAGCTTGGGCAACTCGCTCAGTGAATGATGCTGCTGGTTTTTACTTCGGTTACAGACTATGGACAGCAACTCTGTACTGCTTTCCATATCCCCTTCAGCAGCGGTGTGTACAATTGTACACATCAACTTCGGAGGCACGTCACACACCATGTGTCCCTTGAAACGGCTTGAAAGGCGTTGTGCCCATTCATGCAGGCTTCCCAAGTGTACAACTAGCGGTCATTTAACTACATTGTGCTGCGTATTGTTACACAGGATCCCTTTGCTGGAGACACTACCGTGTTCGACGATCGTTCGAAACAAACTGTACATGCAGTTTGGGCCTAATATTTCGATTCATTTTATGCAAAGATTGAAGCTGATTGCAGAATAATACGATATTTAATTACACACAAACATTAATAACTGAAACTCACTGAAAACAGCACATTTCCACATTTTATTTCCTGGAATGTAACACTGTGTGCCTTGAAATCATGTCATGCGAATTTGACGCATTTGGAGACAGTGGATCACAATTCGCGCCTAAAGGGGATATATAGATTCTAGGTTCGGTACACTCCTATACCTACAAAGTCTTGAGCTTTACGGCGCATCCCTGTTAGGCTCTTTCGAATAGCGTTCCGCAGAGACAGAGTGCAAAATAAAGTTAACACCATCATACTCCTCTTTGCAAAAGCCATGCACGCTGCCTCGAATTTTCCATCTGTGGTTTCTACACAGAAGCGGAATACTAGGTACTGAAATAATGCAGGCCTTCCAGATAGCACGAATGTAGCTAAATGATGCACCCCAGCAGAGCCAATAACCAAAAAAGTGCGCGGTATCTATGAGGCTCGATTGCAATTTAATAGGACACACCAACAATTCCTATGCAATTGTAGGGACAACTTAGACTAGCGTCGTCTAACAAGAGACCAGCTAGAAATTGACCGGCACACAGGCATAGCCTCCGGTATAGCAACAATGCACCAGTGTGATCACGCACACCACGAAGAAAGTTTGTGCAGCACTAAGTGTGACCCTTTGTGCAAATCTGTGCGCTTATATGTAGATTGTGGGCCTCGCATGAGTGAATATGGTAACCATTTCACTCTGGGATTTACGCCAAAAGGTTTGAAGGGTGAACCGTGCCACACGAGCTGACCAGCAAAGTGAATGACCACTTACTTTGACACTCTCTGGAGCAGTAATACACTGGGTCCATCTTCTGCTGAACACACCTGTTGGTAGATGGACGACACCGTTTAATTTCATGAACAGACTTAACAATAAATAGCATGTACTAAATTGCAAAAGCGATCTCTTCAAGGGGTTATGACACAAAATTTCACGGCTGAGATAACCCGTGGGATCAATTCCCGTGAACCGCATGTATCATCTGCCAAATCCCAACAGCGAATATAGCTTGGAAGGTAACTTATATGAATTTTGAAGTTTGCATCCACAATTGAGTGCCATGCGCCGCACCTTGCGTCATTGACATCATCTAAGCTGAGTTAAAGGTGATCTCAAACTTCCGCGACGTCACCACTGCGGCCAAGCTCTGAGATGGCGCAGCTATTAATGACGTTATAATCACCATCGCCTTTCTGCCACGTCTGTGCCAGCAGGCTATTATTCGGCAGCTGCTCGAGACTAAGTGCCCGCTGTGAATGTGGGGAAAGCATGAAAGCCTCAAGAAAGTCACTGGCACCAGATGACAATGACGGCAATGACATCGGCAGGCGAAGGAATGTGAGCAGACATTGCAGGCAGCATAAAAGTGCGTCACACGCCAGATACGCCAGATGGCGTTAGTTGTACAAGGTGGCTTGTTTTTTGGAGCTCTCCTAAACCAATACTGAGAATGATCTGTAATAAACAGACTAATTATCTGTTACACGCTGCAGCTAGCGATGTGCCGTGTCACACCTAACGGGCCCCTAGCAACATACTGCAGCAAGAAAAAAACGCCTCGTGAAAATTTTTGCGTCAGTACCCCTTAAACACTGTGCCCCACTAAATTTTGTTGTAAAGTACGCAGATGCTTCGTGATTTCATGATCATACGCTGGCTTGATCTGTTCCAGTGCGAAGCCCAAATACAGTCACAGCATGCCACAAACAGTCACAGCATGATGAAAGGCCTACCCTGACAACGACATGCCCGTAGGTCTACAAGAGGTGCGAATGCTAGGTTTCAGCGCGAGTTTCTGTCTCTGGAGTTTGGACAACAGCATCGTGTCTGTGACAGTCTGCGGTTTAACTCGAACCTCTCCACGCTGAGAATCAATGTAGAAACAACTTAGCATCACACAGCTAATAACAACCTAGAAGCAACCAGATTAGTCGTCATAATCATCCAGTTTCGCTGTTTCAAGCTGTGCGCGGCTTAGTGCAAGCTTCGCCATTTTTTTGGCACTGTGTATCTTCAATATGAATAACCAACTAATCCAATCAGCTACTTCACACAGTTCAACAAATAATCTAGGGAGCATTTCCCCAACTTTCAAGTGGCATCCGTTTACTTAAGTAAAATCTCTGGAAGAAACTTGTGCAACTCTAATTTGCGTGTCAGTGCTCATAACAAAGCAAGCACATTTTGAACTGGCACTTGAAAAGCAACACAGAAAAAACTACAAGGGCACAACGCTGCACCTTCACAAACTCTTGAGGTGGCAATAACTTACAGTGAGCACTTTTTGAGCTTGACGCCTTCACTCTTGCCACACTTGGCACACTTCCGCTGCACAGTCTTCGGGGCAGAAGTGGCAGCGGCACCGTTAGCTGATGATTTCTTATCTGCAACCTGGACTTTCTTCGGTGGTGCTGGCTTCTGTTGTGGCTGAGACTTGGCTTGCGACGTTGATGCCTTTTGCGGAGGAGGCTTTGGTGTCTCTTGAGGCTTCTCAGGTTGTTGCGGAGCGGGCGTGGCTCCGCTGCTCCCTTCTATCTTCAACATGAGTCGTTCTAGGGCGGCGGCGAGCTTGCTGGCTTTGTCCTCGTCGTCGTCGAGGTTGATCACCTCGGCTCGAGACTTTGGCGGCGGCGGATCCGCGCCGTTTTTCATGAAGGCGGGTTGCGGTCGCTTCCCTGTCGACGTGATGTTGATGGAGAGGGTGACGGAGGGGGTCTTTTTAGACTTCTTGTTCTTCCGTGAGGAAGCGGCAGCATCTCCGGAAGCGGCAGCATCTGCCGTGCTGTCGCCAGGGGGAGCTTCACCGGTGTGAGCTTTCACAGCTTCGTCCAGCATCCTCTCCCTGAACTTCTTCTCCGCGGCGTGCAGTATGGCTAGGACCTGTCAGAAAGACCGAGAGAGACGTTACGAGATGTCATTGCATGTTGAAATAGAAAACTGCAATGCTCTATGCTGTACACAAATGCAACACACTACAGTTGAACCCTTTATAGGAGACACTGATGTAAGAGACAATTGGGTATGAGAGACACAAGGGCAACAACATCAAAATAGGGCTTGAATAGAAGATGTGGACATGGTACCTTGCTTATAAGAGACACCTCGTGTAAAGGACAAGCACTGCTGCCCAGTATGTGTCTCTTATAAAGGAGTTCAACTATATATGACTACAGTCTAAACATAGCACTGCAATTAATTTTTGAGGCATTGCATTTTAAGACTGCCAGTTAGGTGAGACGGCAACAGTACAGGCTTTTGCGCCCATTGGCAACACCAAGCTGCCTTCATTATAAAAGCTCGCTAAAGGGGGGGACATGGCACCTACAAAACTTTTTTTTAAGTTCTTGATTAATTTTTTTTTGAAACTTGCAGAGTATTTGCATGTTGGTGTGCTGATTTCAAATATGCCAGTGTACTTACAGTATAATATGTACCTGTTAAAATATAAAATATTTCATTTGCCTTACGAGAAGCAAGATTTATTCCTAAACTGAGGGAGTTTCAAAAAGTAAATCAGCACATCACAATAATCTGTAATCAGTACTGTATGCAGCAGAACAAGAATGGCTGTTCTAAACTCATCCGAACAAAAGTTGTGGTATGTCGAATGTTGGTTAGAAGAATCCCAGCTTGACATTGACTCACTCTCTTCGACTTCAGGGCACTGACAAACGGCTTCGGACTTAAGGTGGTCGACTTAGTATCGACGCCTGCTTATATTCAAGTAAATATGGCAAGTTGCAGCATGAACTATCCACTGGGTGCACTTAAGTCCACCAAACAAAGTGCATTCACAGTACAATAGCGGCGAACGCAGTCATCAGTCCTCAAAATATTATCGACGGGTGAACCAAGTCACCTTTTTGTACATGTACCATCAACCATTACAATCAGAGGCGTAGCCAGAGGGAGGGGGGGGTTCAAAACCCCCCCCCCCCTGAAATTTTTCAGTTTTGCTTGCGTATATGCACACATACAAACGCACGCACGAACATACATTAAGTATGGTTGAACCCCCCCCCCCCCCCCCGAAAAAAATTTCTGGCTACGCCACTGATTACAATGAAAACATTCGTAAACAGGGATTGCATGCTCGAGCCGATGTTTCGACAAGTGGACTTGTCTTCTTCAAGGCTGGAAGCCTTGAAGTGGACACTTTAAATGTCAAATCGACATCAACTCAAGCACACAACCCCTGTTTACGCATTTTTTCATAACAAGCTTCCATCTTTCCCTTCCTGTCATTTTTTTTTTTTGATCAACCATTACAACATAACAGGGTGATTGTGCAAGTTCTAGAAGGTGCATCACCATTCACTTTGCGCATGCAGTCCGACTTGGCAACACGATTACAGGAGGTTCTGACACAGGAAGGCGCAACTTCCAGCGAGCGATGACAGGTGCAATAGTTCTACCCGGTGAAACACAGTCACTGTGAAAAAACACGTGTTAATATGAGTGAAAAAAAAAAATCCTTGCACACCTCAGGCTGGTGCCAGAAGTTGTAGTCCTCATCCGCAGCATTGTCGATGTCCGAGTCGTCATCCTCGCTATTTTTCTCGAACTCGGCTGCAACAACAAATGGAAGCTCGGTTCAGGGCACTCTCAGGTTCCCTAAGTAGTCGAAACAAATGTGACTCTATTGTACTAACATTTTCCCCTGTCTACTTACAATTGGTTCATTTATAAGAGAAAACTTGCACAAGATTTTATTATTGCAATTTACCTTCCAATCCTGTAATAGCCCGACAGCAAGGCTGACAGTATTAATAAAAGAATGAATGAATAAATGAATTCAGGATTTAATGAAGCCATTGCATTCTGCATTTGCACGTGGGCAGAGTCGTGTAGCATCGGTGCTTTTTGTCAAGTGTGCAAATTGCGGTGGTTGTGCCAAGCGCTTATAAAATTAATGCTTGAGAGTGCAGTTGCCAACACACGAGCAGGGAATTTCTGCAAGCTAAGATCCATACGGCTGCCTTGTCGCCTCCTGTTGCACACAGATGGAAAATGTTGGCGGTTTAAACGGTGTTTTGGTTTGCACGTGGGGTGTAATGAAAGCTTTGTTTGGTCTTGTCACATGCCAGTGCCTGTGTGGGGCAGTTTCTGCTCCATGTTTGCTTGACACCACAAAATGTTGGTTGCACCGCTTTCTTCCAAGTGGTGGGCAACATACTTAGGCTTAACCCTTCAGCGTCTGATTTTCAGTGACTAAATAAAGGGTCGGCGACCATATTTTCTTTTGAGCATGCCTCTAAAGTTAGAAATTAAACAAAAAACTCAACTACCTTCGTCTATGCACAAAGGTAGATAGCAGTAGATGAAATTTAAATGTCTGAAGACACACAGTTTGCAAAACATAGGCCGCAAAATATGGCGGTGTATACACAGAAAAAGAAAGCCACTCACGTTCACCATCAGAGTTTTCCGTGACGTGAGCCATGCAGGTGCTGCACAGTTGAGCAACGTGGAATGGACAGTTGCACATGAGGTGATCGCTCACGGCGAACATTATGTCGCTCCAGTTCTTGATGCCGTGCTGACCATCGCTGTAGGAGCTGTGCTCACTACAGCTGTCACTCCTGCATTGCAAGGGAGACAAAAAAAATAAATAAATAAAAAATTAGGGCAGCTTCGCACTAGAAGAGCCAAGCCTGAAAGAACAACGGAGCTGGGCGGCCTCCCTTCAAAAAACCTAGGCTTAACTCTGATTGGCAAGCAAGTGCCACCACCTGGCGAACACAGGTTGACTTCCTCATCTTCTTTCATCTGTCTACCTTTCTGTGGCACATACCTGCTTTCTGTGGCCCCCTCCTCACCCTTACATAACTCTTCCTCACTTTTCCTTTCCCACCTCCTTGCTGTACTATACTACACATAGTATAGTGCTATACTGTACTATGCATAGTATAGTATAGCAAAGAGGTGGAACTGCTTGGTGGTAAGCTACTGCTTGGCACATGCCCCCTCTCTATGGCGCATACCCATTCATGTCCCTCTCACCTCCTTCCCTTCCTTTCTTCTCACCCTCACATCATTCATCCTCACCCTCGATTCCCTGTCTCACCTTGCACTACATGACACATGTATAGTTTTTTTTTTTTTCTGAAGCAGTGTCAAACACTGGCGTGGCTCTGTTGTAGAACACCTGCCTGCCGCACAGACGGCCTGGCTTCGATTTCCACTCTACACCAAGATTTTTTTTTGCCTTGCAAGGTTCCTGGTGACCCGACCTGGCCAAATGAAAAGCTTACAAGGGCCAGTAAACAGCCTCGTGGTCTAAAATTTCCGATGGAGAAATAACTGCACTGGTACGATGTGAACATGCTGCCACAAGAACTTTGCGCATAAGTGCTCTAATAAGGAAGCTGCACGGTATAGAACAACCCGCTTGGGCTGGTTTTGGTTTCCCGCTCGGCCTTCCCGCCCTTCTCGGCAGCGGAGGTTTGAGAAAGAGAAAGTAACAGGCACAGAAATTTCTTTGTCTGCTTCTTTCGTTTTCTGTGTACCTCTTTCTTTGTATCTTTTTTTTTCTGTCTTTCTTTGTACTTGTTTTCTCACCCTTCCAAGTTATTGAACCCCATGCTGGAAAAATCGGCGCATGTGTTCTGGGAGCGAAGAAGACGAAGAAGCGGACAAAGACCCACGTCCCCCCTGAAATATGGACAAAAAAACTCACATATCATCATCGTCGTAATTCATGAGATCGCTGGGTAACAATGGGACGACGTCCGTAAACTCCACTGCGCGGTCGGGCGCCTTAATCATGACCTCTCTGACTTCTTCTGGGTCGGGGCTCTCCCACCCATAGCAGTTTTGCTCGACATACTTGAAGAACATTCTCCGAGGGCAGAAGTCGTCCGGGTAGGACCAGTAGGGGTTGGAGTGAAACTTCAGGTAGTAGTCTTTCAGGGTGCAATCGTTGGCCCGTATCCACTGCTTCAGTACGGCAACAACGCCCGCCGCAAAACGGCTGTACAGCGGGGCAGACGCACACACCTGATGGAAGAGAGAAAGACGGAAGCTTGTTCTAGTTGCTCGATTTTGAAACGCTCCAGGATTCAAATGACACTCCTACTTTAACTTTACAGGAACATCAAGGTGAGTGGCCACGTTTTATAGAAAACATTCAGTGATTTTTAAGGATTACAGCAACGTGATGCTTGTCAGCCTGAACGTAAAGAACAATGCAAGGAAGAAAATTCAGCCACTTCCACACCCTGAAAACTGTCAGAGAGTGAAGCTGTAAGCACAAAAGTTTATGTGATTGGCTAGCGAGATCATGTGGTGTTACAAGTCTGCCGTTTGATTTGAAATGTGCATGCTTACACTTGATTGGGCAAAGTCAGATCACGTGACCTCGAGAAATGGAGTTTCAGCGAACACCTTGTGTTATGTGATGTGCCGCCGGCGCAGCCGGAATCCTGCCAAGTGCGCACTCCACGTTATCAGCACAACTCTCTATCCCGTGCAAGTGCCCTGCCTTAGTTCATGACAATTAATTTAAGTATTTAATTAATGTAATCAACATACAAATGGTCTTGCCTTTCCTAATTACATCTGCACCTGCCACGGTGGTCTAGTGGTTATGGCGCTCAACTGCTGACCTGCAGGTTGCAGGATCAAATCCCGACCGCGGCGGCCACATTTTCGATGGAGGCAGAAATGCTTAAGGCTCATGTACTTAGATTTAGGTGCACGTTAAAGAACCCCAGGTGGTCGAAATTTCTGGAGCCCTCCACTATGGCGTCTCTCATAATCATATCGTGGTTTTGAGATGTTAAACCCCATTAATTATTATTACATTTAATGTAAGGGCTCTGAAACATGCCCTTTTAACAATGCACTTGCTCACCCCCATCGAAACAATGAAGGGTTAAAGATAGGTTGACATGAACTGAAGAACGAGAACCATTGTAGCAAATAAGTAACGAGTCGGCGTACTACGACAGACATGCATGAACTTGCATCCAAGCTGGCTTTCCAAGTGACGCACCTGTAACTGCATCCTGACTGGGTTAGTAGGTTGGCCAAATACTGTTCTATAATGATCTCTGCAAGAGAAAAGAGTCGCACATTTATGAGCAATTGTACACAAAGTAAAACCTATCTACATACAATAACTCCTGCAGGAAATACCGACGCCTAGTGAGATGCAACTGATCTAAAAAGAAAAACCAAGTGAAAATTGATGTGTGAAATAACAGGTCTGGCAACTGTGATAGCATTTTCTACTTCGGACGTGATGCTGTGAACCCCTGGCTTTTCCTGAAATTATCGGAGTTGTCGCCATGTAGCAGCACATCACGTTGAAGCAGCAGGTATGCTCTGAAGTAACATGCATGTGCGTGTTAAGCTCCATGAACAAACAAAGGCGAACTACCACCTTCTACACTCCCTCCAATGACAAGATGCAAATGGCATGTCTTGCGCCTTCGTACGCATTCCAACGTCACTGGCGTGTGAATATACCCGCTCCTATTTTTCATTGAACGCGCTCAGCTGTGTAGGAGTGTGTTTGCTACTTGTGCGGCAAGTCGAGAACTGAGACGTGTGGGGGTGCTATCACCCCCTGTGGGGTCGTTTGCACCTCATGGCGCGCGTCTCGCGGATAAGCCGCAGATCGAGTTGACAGCTGCCGAGCGGAAGGTGGCGTTGTGCTCGCGCGTGTAATTATTATCATCATCATCGTTAAAGTTAGCACGGTATCGCCAGCAGCGCCGCTGGGCGGCGAAGCTGGTGGGCGCACGGGAAGAAAGAGTCTCTTTGGCGTTGGGACGGCGATCGGGACGGACGTCTTCCTGCAGGGGGTAGGCGGGATGCGACAACCGCGGGTCGCTTCCCGTCGGGCCCCTCGTGGTGAGTCGACCGTCCGCGACGCCGCCTTCGCGTTACCTTGTGGTTGTTGTTATGTTTGATTGAGCGTATTGGAATTTGTATAATTGGTTTTAGCGCGTTTGATTTATGATTCGGCTAGCGAGCTCGTCTTGTAAAAGCAGTTAAATAAATGTACACGATGTCTGGATTGGTACGACCGTGTATGCTGTCTCCGTGTGCTCCGAGAGCGGCGCGCTCATTACGAGACCCCACAGACGAAACGATTGCGTGGCAATGCGCATTGTCATTGCCGAGTTAGGTGTCTGTATTGTTGAGTGTATTGTTAACTGAAAATGATGACATAATTCACCAAACAGTCCAGAGTATGCAAAGAAACTGTTCTCAGAACTGCAGGTGAGCTTTTGCGACATGGAATGTAATGCTACACGCACAAGCTTTATTAATGTGACCAGTAGAATGCAGAGAGTGCTTTAGATTAATGGTGGAAACAGGTTCTAGTGGTTTTTAAATTTTGTATTGCATGGCTTTAAAAGTTTATATTTACATTTCCCCAGATTGAATGGCTTTGATATATGACAAAACTACGCTGTGAATCTCTTAAGTTCTCATTTGAATGCGTGAAGCACAGATATGCAATGCTGAAAAATCCTTCATTTAGTTTTAGCAACCAAGCAAAGAAACAAACAAACAAAGACTGTGCCAGGAGTGAAAATGTCACAATCAACTGGAAAACATTACATACCTCGTAAATTTGTTGTAGAACGGGTCATTTGCTGCAACAGAAAGCAATGCGAAAAGTTCACCACAGACTTCGGAGCTTTGACTACATGCCAGCGGGCAAGTTTATGGAAAAAAAAAAAAGACAAACAACAAGCAGTGCTTACACAGTGGTCGTGATCCTATGTTGCACCTCATATCTTTGTTTGCTGCAACGTGTATAATGGAACCCTAGAAATTCCTTGGCTCTACCAAAAGTATCTGAAAAAAGTAAATCAAGATTGCTTTAAAGGCACCCCGAAAGATTTTTTACACATCCACTAAGACAGAAATAAAAAGGTGCATGCTTACCTTGCGTAAAATTGGAGCAGATGTTTATGTAAGTATATTCTATTAACATCTCGAAGATTTCTAGAGGTGCACCGAGTCTTTCCTAGAAAAGGGGGGGCAAGAAAAAAAATTTAAGCAATGAAATGTGTCGCACTCAGTGGGAGAAAGCGCGCGGTGTGAGGAGCCACGAACTTACCAGGGATTCATATGTGAAGATGTGTTTTTTCACGTATTCTCTTAGACTTATAACCATCCGTACCCAATAGTTTCGATGCTGTGAAAGAGAAGATGCAAAAGACGCCCGTGATGTAAATCAGGAATATAGTCAAATTCACAGTCATGTAGCAACAAGGATGGGTGGCTTATACATAGATCTGCATTCCCAGAAATGTGACTATTCCGAAACTTTGCGTGTAGTTTGAAGAGGACGCCGGTACATTATGTCGTTCTTGTGTAGTGCTTGATGTAGTTAATAAATCCTGCACTAAATTCAGCTCCACTATTGGGAAACCGGAGGACGTGCGTAACGCAGGCACCCAGCGATTCCCACTCGTAGAGTTCCCACAGCTCTGTTTACCAAACCGCCGATGGTGTTAGTGTTTGAGGTAAGCATGTACAGTTTCCCCGGCACGAGTAGAATCGCGTTAGGGAGATTCACAAACTTGGGAGTGTCACATGCGCTGCTTTATGCTGTGCCTTATTGAGCTCCTGCTTGTTACGACAGTTGAGATACGTGTCGTTTGCAGTGAGTTCTGTCAGGCTGCCTGCCCCTTCAGATGTAGCGATGAAGCACCGGTGCGAGGAGCAATCGCTTGCTCGGGGAGGCGGTGGCACCCTCTCTAGCGCGGCTTGGGTGTCAGCCACATGTTTCCGAAGCGTTTTTAGCAATTTTAAGTTAATTACTGCAATTACTTCTTGGTTATTTCTGTTAATTATATTATTTCAGACTTTGTTTATTTTAACTCGGTTTTGAGAATTGGTAGCCTTGTTTTAGGCCAGTATTGACCACGATTTTGAGTGTGACCATGTAACATGAGACACTATAGATGACAGGCTGGGCCCCTAAAGTGCTATGCACTTACAAAAAACAATCCTGCACTGATGTCATACCTGTATAGATCTTGGTCTAGTTCTAAATCCTGTACTTATTGCAGCTCCACTACCGTGAAGGAAGTGCATAAAACGGGCAACCCCGCGATTTTCTTGACAATTGCGCACTTGCCGAGGCGGTGGCGCCCTCTGCTAAGCGGTGCGGGTGTCAGCCAGATGTTTCAGAAGCGTATTTCGCAAATTTTTGGTAAATTACTGCAATTAATTTTTGGTTATTTCTGTAGTTTGTAGTATTTTAGACCTTGTTAGTTTAGTTCGCACTGGTTTTGACCATTGTTGGATTAGTTTTAGGCTTGTATTAACCACTACGTGACCATGTGACATGAGACAGTGGATGGACAAGCTGGATTTCTGAAAGGCTACACGCTTAAGATAATAATAATAATAATCATAATAACATGCCTGAGCGAAAGGGAAGGGGCGAGAGAGGAGGCAACCAGCGCAGACCATGTGGAACTAACAGTAAGGCTGATAAAACATGAGTGACCAACGCGCGCATACGCTCAGAGAAAATAACACAAACAAAGCACACCTGTTCGTGCCACATGCACTTGAAAGTGTCAATGTGGGTATGTAAATACTCGCTGTCTTCGGGACACAGTTCGCGGCTGAATATTCCATCAGCGGACGTGTCAAACTTTATCCACCGCATCTGCGAGATAGAGAAATTTACAATCAGGTAAAAGACATCGTGGCGCACAGCTTTAACAACGGCAGTTTGGACGAACGCCATTAGGAAGGCGCACTCACCGTGATTGCTTAATAAACAGTGTTTCCGGGCTCCCTTATTTTCCTGTCTTTCTTTGTAGCTATCTTAGAACAACGGCGATAGCACGGGACGCAGTTTGTCCCGCAAGCACCCACCGACTGATGTCAACATAAGGGATCCCGTTAACTTGTCGCGACTTGGCAACACGAGCTTGAATACGCAGGGAAACGCAGTTACGTTGGGTGACAAAGACAGTGTGCCAACTACTCAACGGTAACTGTCGAGCTGACACTGAAAATCCGTTGGTTTATCAGGTTAAACGTATCGAAGACTCGCAAAGAGCAGCGGTCCCACACTCCGCAAGTTGAATCAAGTTTTGATTTCACTGCTGCTGCCACCTGGTACTGAATTTCCCGCAAAAATGCAATACACTGAAGTAGCTAGTAAATGTTTAGTGTTTTCATTTAATAAACTCTACGTTTAAAAAAATAAATTTTTATTCATGCTATAAGCGGCAATGTTTTATTCAGATAACAATCGAGTGCAAGCAGCACAAACAGTAATCTCTAAGTCTTATTTACAAATCTCAGAGGCTATCTTTTTGTATATTAGTTTTTTTGACAACGATGATGAATACGTCATGGCCGCCATGATTTTGCCAGCGATACACCAGCGCTACCAGCGCCGCTAAAGCGTCTGGAGCGAGTCACATGACCCTTGTCAAGGAATTGTGAACATGGCGTCTGCTGGTTGCGTGGTATGCATCGTTGTGGCGAGCGTAGGCCCGTGTTCTCCAAGCGCGCCGTGGCTCCGTCCTTAGCGACAATGGGTTCACCGCGCCAGCCATCTCAGATGGACGTCGTGAAGACGTCCGACCTACAGGGACTGCTCGAATTCTGCACCAAAACCGTCTTCAGCTCGACCACGAGCAACTCCGAACAGGTGAATATACTGACGAGGCTGCTGTCTCGCTGACACGTTATCAAAGAAGTACTGCCGCCTCAATATGCGGGGTCGCTCGCTTTCTCGGAGCTTTGCGAGTTTAGCGACGAACTCGCCGAGTCACCGCGCTCAAAACCGCACCGACAGCGTGCGCGTGACAGCTTGTGGAGGCGTTCTTCGCAATCCATATCCGCCGATCATAATCCAACCTTGTGCTCGACTCGCCATGTGGCCGATTAATTCCTGTGTATTTGATACGAGACTGGATACTCGTGACACGTCTCGTGCTTCAATCCGGTACTTGCGACTTCCGTTTTGTGTCACAGTTTCGTGGAGTGAGTTGGCGCAGCGCCGTGAATTGCAATATTGCGGATCGGACACTGCGAAAAAGGAAACCACGGTGTGACACGAAGCTTCAGATGACCCGTGTTTACTGTTTTTCCGAGAGCCCACAACAACGATTTCGAAGTTGCCGTTGTCGCGTGCCAACACTGTCGCAGCCGGTGTCGACACATCGGTGTAGTTGAAATAGCACGTGCCATGATCGGCAGCGGTACAGTTCGATGGCACGTTGCGCCGAGGTCGACCAACTTTAGTTGCCGCGACTGTCGACCGAATGAACGTGATTCCTTGCTCGCTAGCATCTCTAGTGTCGTGTTTACTTCGTCAGTTGCTCGACACCGAAAGTTTACTTTCTGTCGCTCGCGATCGTATCTGGAATTCGATTGGACCGTTTCCTCCTGCTACGTGTTTGTACTCGTTTTGTCGGTGTCATTTTTTTCTTCTTATTTTCACCGAAGCGGCGGTGTGCTCGCGTTGTCCATTGTCGAATGTAGGTTATCGCTGCGGAAGCCACGGCGGCGTTTTAATTTAGACCAAAACGAGTTCCTTTTCTGGTCCGTACGGCATGCGCGCGCTAGAAATAAAAAAAGAAAGCTAAACTAGTACCGAGGAGCTTGTTGAAGTGCAGCAGTGCCACTCCCACTTTGTGCTTTTCGTAAGCTTACAACCGTTCTTTTTTTTTTTTTTCTTTATGTCTGTGATTCGCTCCCCTCGTGTAGAATCCTCCCCCGCTCCTGTTTATGCGTTGTCACGTGACTTGGCTGTGCGCCTAGCTTGCGAAACTCGTGAGAGCAACAAACACTGTTCAGAATGGGGGGGGGAGGGGGAGGGGTGGTGAAGTAATGTTTCTCACTCCCTCCCCCCCCTTTTTTTCGCAATGACCTTCAGTTTGTATACATAGTCACACCACTAGCCCAGCCGGGAGGGAGAGGAGGTTGGGGATTTAAACCCCCCCCCCCCTCTCCCACCGAAATTTTTCAATTTTGCATGTCCATATATGCGCACAGATACAAACATGCACCTGAACATTATAATGAGTGGTTGAACCCCCTCCCCCCCCAAAAAAAATTTCTGGCCAAGCCCCTGACACACACATGCATGAAGAGGGTTCAGACATCTCTGCCCCCCCCCCAAAAGGGAAATCCTGACTTGTGCATTCACTGTCAGCGTTTAAAAACTGTGCTTGTCATGGTTTTTCAATTTGTGACTGCACTGCCCTTGCTCGGGTGTTTTCTGAATTTCAACTCCTCATGTGACATTGTATATAAAGTAGTAGATGTGCATAATCTGAGGTCTGTGGCCGTATTAACGTTTAAGGCTACAAGACGACAGATGAAAGACTGCAGGTCCTGTTGTCTTATGCCATTTGGTTGCGCTAAAATTTACTATGAACGAGCACCAACTAGCCCATCGGTGTATTGTGTTCAGTCATCTGAGATCTGTGTGTTGCAGAAATGTGCCTTTGCCTATAGGCTGTGCAAGTTTAGAATTATCTGCACGTGAACCCATAGTCACAAGACTTATCTTGCTTGCGGGCACTTTGTGATTCACTGCCCACTTGTCTGCCCCCCCCCCCCTTATCGATGCCTTTGCTATCATACTGACCAACGGCTATTCAGAGCGTGGCAGCTAGTCGAGGGAGCTTTACATGTCAAACCACATTTTCAGTCTTTGCACAGTGCAAAAAATTCTGGCTGATACCACGGGCACAACGTGTCACATGCCTTTGTAAGAGTACTTCTAATGGGATTAGTGCGTATGACAGCTGTAAAACGGTTGATACAAATTAGGACAAACACAGATGCCTGTCCTATCTTGTTTGTCTGTGTTTGTCCTAATTTACACAAACACAGATGAAGTGATTGACAAAGACGAGCATCTGTGTTTGTCCTGAATAGGATGAGCACATGCAAAAGCATGCGACAGACGAACATGTGTTCGTCCTAATTAGGGCAAACACAGATGTGTTTGTGTTTGGACACATACAGATGTGCTTGTCCTAATTAGGCTGACGCATCTGACAGACAAACGTGTCTAAGAGCGGAGCTCTTAAAGTCCTTCGTTGCACCTAGTAGTGCGAACAGTAATTATCATCATCATGAACCAGTACGCACTCGCTTCATCTTCTTCAATTTCTGCTTTGCTTCCACAACATGTGCGCCAATTTGTCCTGTGTGAAGTACAATCACTATGATGGTTGAATCTGTTACGTGATTAAAAGTTGCGTAACCAGTCACGGGACTAAAATCACATAACTAGTCAAGGAACTAAAAAGCGCTTTACATCACCTAACAACAGTCATGTGAAAAAACACGTTAACATTACAAAACAACACTCACGTGACTGAAATTTCCGTAGCATCACACATCTAGTCAAATGGTTAAAAATCACGTAAGATCACATGACAACCAGCCATGTGACTAAATCAGTGTAACATTACTTAACTAGTTGCGGGACTAAGAATCATGTTACAGCTAGTCACGTGACTAAAATCACATAACAGCTAGTCACGTGACATGCTCCTGAAAAAACACGTAACATGTAGTCACGTGAATAAAACCGCAACGTCACGTAACAGCTAGCCATTACATGTTCCCACCATAAATCACGTAACAACTAGTTGTGTGACTAAACTCACGAAATCTCACATAACAGCTAGTCACGTGTCGCCTTCCTGCCAGAACCATGTTAACAGCTGGATAGGTAACTAAAATCACATATCGTCACGTGACTAAAATCATGTAACTAGTCACGTGACATATTCCCACCAAGACCATGTTACACATGTGTAGTGTGGGGAACCGACCGAAACCCAAGAATAGCCAAGTCTAGCCATACTTAGTAGTACTAGCATTGAACTTAGCATCTTTAGCAAAAGCTTGGCATTAGCAGCAAAACTTAACTAGGTCTAACACTAGCTCCGTTGTTGCTTTCAGCCTTGCGCCATTAGTTCGAGCTGTGCACTTTTTTTGTTTTCCTAATTAGGACAGATGCAGATGTATAAGCTTTTAGGCAAACATATCTGTGTTAGGCCTAATCAAGCAAATAATCTGATGAGGACAAACATCGACAAGTGATTATTGCAAACACAACGGTAAAATAAGAAACGCCAATTGGCAAGCCCAGCACTTCACTTTTACGTCTTATCTCGCAACGTGGCGGTGAGATAACAGTTATCGGTATTTATCTGTCAAACATGCTGGTTCTCGTCGTTCCCTTATCTAGCCTACGTGAGCTGTTCTTCGAAATTAATAACATTTTTAAATGTACCATTTGTTCTATTGTGACACCTTTTTCTAATAAAATTCTGTGCTGGTATGTGGTATATTTGAAGTGAGTTCGTGTGTGCTATCTTTGATGACCCAAGTTATCTTTGATGACAATTATGAAGCTATGTGAGCATTTCGTTTTGGAAGAATGTATGGTTGCCTGTTCAAAAAATCTTCAGCACTTTATTTCGAAGAATAAAATGCTGTACTACAAATAAATGTTGATTGGAATTAACATTATTAATTGCCTGCTGAAATTTCTAGTTAATCAATGCTAATTAAATTGTTTTTACGTTGTGTCTGTGAACCTGTAAATGGATACAAAATTCATTACCCTAAATCAAATATATTATTCATTAGTCATATACATAATTTCGACCTCCATTTAAAGTTTAAAGTTGCATGACTAAGCAGAAGTAACAAAACAATGAATACGTGTAGGGAAAATTTGAAAAGTTATCTTTAATAATTATATGCACGTAGGACCTCAAATACATCAAATGAAGTTTTATGAAAGTGCTAAGTTTAAACAAATTGATAGCATGCGTATGAAAATACATATTGATGGTAGAGATAAGCACATTTCATTTCTCCATAAGTAATTGTAAGCTAAGAATCATCTGATATTCTCTTGCTTGCAAGGTTACTTAGTATAAATGTTAAATTTTAAGCTGTGTTCAAGTTTGTTCAGGTTCCAAGTTGCACAGTTTGTCATTGCTTGCTGTATTTTAAAATAACTGGCAAGATGAACAGCACAACTTCGATTCAGTGATCTTTAACCAGTCTTTTGCAAGTGTTAGTAGAAATGAAATAGTATAGTAAGTACAATAGTTCAGCCATGAAAAATATAGTTGTTAATTCTCTTTCGAAGTTATGGCCAAGAGGTGATCAATTAAATGGTGCTTTGCCGTATTTTCTGTCCCGACAGCTTAATCGCTGGTTCCGTGCACGTGATTGCTGACTAGTGCCGTGTTGTTTCTTCATCGCGAGTGCGTCTCTTGTGGTTGTTTTGCACAGCAGGTGGCTCTCAACGTGACAAGTGCACTTTTGACTCTTGACCCATTGTTCTTTGTCATTCACAGGCTCGCCGAAATGCTGACATCCAGCAGAAGTGCGAAGACCTTTTTGCCAAGGACTACGTGTTCAAGGTAAGCGCTGACTCACTCTCGTAGGTTGTGTGCTTGGATGTTGTTTTGTTTTGGAAACTGATGATGTGCAAAAATTTCGATGCTAAAGGGGACACTCAAGACTAGAAGGGGTCCGAAGCGATAGATTAATACTTACGTTCGAAGTTAAGTGATAACTAGTCTTCGTGAGCCATAGGCATAAAATTTTCTTTGCTTGCAAAACTGCCGTGCGTGCGTGCGTGCGTGTGTGTGTGTGTGTGTGTATATACAGTAATCCCTTGTTAACTTGAAGTCGTAAAATCCGGCAAAATTTTCGAGATAAGCGGTATTTCGAGTTAAACAAAAAGGCCGAAAATGTGTGGCCAGGCCACTATAAAAGAAAAGCCAGTGCTGCTAGCAAAAGTTTCACTGCACAGGAGAGCTACCGTAATAAAGGCAAAACAATTCACAGGAAATTTTATTACCGCAGGATGCTCGCCTGCTTGGCATTCGCATTTGGTACGAGAAAGGCGTTCTCAAGTTGTTCCACACATCGCATGAACCGTTGGTCGCCACCGCTGCATTTTTTTTCTCCGACAGGAGAGATTTGCACTACTTTGGGCGGGAGATCATCTTGGTCGATGTTTGGAAGTGTCCGTTGCGCAGACCACTCACTACTCAGCAGTTGCATGACAAGGCGGATAGGAAATCGCAGTGACCGCGGGAATTTCAAATTCGCCCTTCACCACCGCGTTTGGCACGTATAGTAAGAGATAAGCGTTCGCACGGAGCTGTCATTGCCTGTTGAAAGTGGACTTTGCTTTCCGCCCTCCCGGTCAAGCTTTCGAGATATCCGCGGTCCCCTACGAAAAACGTTTCGAGATAAAAGGGGGCAAATACATAGCACCTATGGGAGGTTAATGCACGGCGAGAAAAACTTTCGACTTATCCGAGATTTCGAGATATGCGAGTTCGAGTTAACGAGGGTTTACTGTATATATATGCGTGCGTGCTTGATTTGACTCTACCGGAACATTCTAGTACTAGCCAGATGATACCGTAACACTGTTGTAATTGTGTCACTAATACTGAAACCGTCATTATAGGAAGAAATGCTGTACTTGTTTACTTACTTACATATATTTCGTTTATACAAAAAAATATCTCATTTATGTTGCTCTTAAAAGTGGGGTCATAAACTTTTGTTCTCTCACTAACTGACGTTGCCCCTGCTCTCACATTTTGATTGTTTCGGTGTCACATGCTGCTCTGGTTTTAGTTAACCTTCATGAAAACCAGCACATATTGAAGCCAAGGAAGGTATAGGAGACATTAATTGTACTGTTTTTAAGTGTATTGTAATAGTTATAATGTAGATGTGAAGAGAGTGAAGCGGACGAAAAGACCACTTGCCTTTGGCAGGTACCGAACCTGCGACCTTCAGTCCCTGCCCACTTGCTTTCTTCACGTCTATGTCACGGTTATTACAATACACTTAAACAGTACAATAAACGTCCCCTATGCATTCCATGGCTATAATCTTATCGGCTGGTTTTCAGTAAGATTGTTTCAAACAAAGAAACAAGCCCTCGAAAATTCCGTTTCTTTCTGGTGTTAAGTAGGCACTTGAAATAAAAGTTAAATTACCCTTTCCACAATACCAAGAGAACCGCTATTGCCTCAAGAAAAGCTTGATAATAGAGAAAAGGTGCAAAAGGCATAAGTCTTCTAATAACAAACCTTTATTCTCAGAATTAACAACAATGAAGTTTTTATTGAAGAACATATCAGTTTGCACATGTAAGAAGAGCTCGTTCCTACACCGAGTTGAATTGGAATGACTAATTTTTTTTTTTACTTCTTGTGTTTTATGTATGGATCGCCAATTTTATTCTTTCTATGACATTCTTCTTTTTCTGACAGGTTATTGAAAATGAGCAGGGTTCCATGAGCAGCACTTACCCCAACAGGATTATCCTCTTGGAGCATCCGATTGGCAGCCAAAACAATGACATTGCTCCCAGGTGCGTTTCTTCTATATGCATTCGGTCCAAGACGAAGCTCTTATTTTGGGACCTCCCATGTAACCATTGCAATGAGCAGACAAAGTGCACTGAATATCACATGATTCATTGCAAAGGAAAAATCCTAGTGAGCCTAGAATGTAGGTTTGCTGTGCGTAGTTGACAGCATCCCAAGTATCAAGTTATGGGCTCTCTGCAATCAATTATGGCATCACAATTCTACGAACTGTGGTTAATCGTATAAGTTGACGGAGTCTGTCTATTACAAACACTGCCTTTGATCATACCTCACATTTGTGAGTAAGATCTTTGCAAAGCGCTTATATATAAGCATTGCAGCATATTCGTGCATCGGAGTTGTGGCGCCATATATATTCCTTAATGGATGCAGGTTCATAGACACTCATATTTTTGAATTTCAGTGAAGAGTAGTGCATATGTAAAGCGTATGCTTCAATTTTCTCTCTCTCTCTCTATTTTTTTTTTCGACTGACTAATTTTCAGCAACAGTTTTTCAGAGTGAAGCACTAAATTGAGGTTCAAATTTTTTTTTTTTTAGCTGAAGTTGTTCTTAAACTCCAATGAAACGAGTTTTATTTGAATTCGTACTGCGGTGGTTGTGGAGGAGTGTTTCAGCGTTTTATGTGCACTGTTTTAATGGGAAATGGAACTGGCATTAAGTTCATGCTCTCACTTAAGGTTGTTATGTAACCGCAACGTGTGTCTCAGCTTTTAGTGAGCTGTGCAGTGCTGCTGCTTGCATCGCTGAAGTGTTCCTGACATTTTGAGAAACAAAAACTTTGTGCACCTAGTTCGAGAGTCTCTAGGTTTAATCAGCCTTCATGAGCCTGAATTTAAACCAATTCAGGCCAGCCTTCACTGGCCTGAATTGGTTTAAATTATGCCGCATACACGAACTACTTGGACTGTTGTTTCTCGACTGTGATTTCACTTCCCTTGAACAAGTAGCCTGAGTGCCTTCATAGTTGATATATCATCCTTGTTTCGCTTGGCAGTGTGCCAGTTTGCTTTGCAAACACTGTAGGCGTCAAGCGTAAGAACTATTGCGCTGTATCTTTATTGCACGCACATCATGGGCTGACTCCACAAAGTTGACCTCCCTGCCTTCCTCTTCTCTTTACCTCTCTCTCTCTCTGTCCACATAAAGGACATTTTGGAGTAACAAATGATGAAAACCCCACTTTTAGGGTTCTCCTATCAGAACACTGAAATGCTAATTAAAGAATGCACAACCTATATAGAGTATGACAATGTAACTCATGCTTCATAGCAACAGCCATTTGCGTTGGCAGCTGCATATGGGTACTCATTTTAAATGGCGGCCCCATAATGATTTGCGGAGGTCTCTGGGGTGCCTTGTTTCTCCACAGCTTTGTTAAAATGGTAGAGTATCTGTTGCTTCTATGGGTGGTAGAGAATTACCACTGCCGAGTACCTACTGGTAAAGTAGGTACAAGCGAGCTTCTGGCTCAGTGCTCAGTAGAACAGTGTTCCAAGTCGCTTGGTAAGACAGCCACCATGTGTGAAATCGCTGGTGTGGGACTGCCAGACCTAAAAGTAAGGTCGCCTATACATGGTTGAAACCGTTTATGAAAGGCACTAATGTAAGAGACAGTTGGATGTGAGAGACGGCAGTGGGCCTACATCAAAAAGGGTGTTGAACAGAAAATGAGAATGTGGCACCTTGCTTGTAAGAGACCCTTCGTGTGAGGGACAAGAACTGCTCCCTGGTGTGTCCTATAAAGGGGCTCAACTGCACCTAGATTTGGGTAAGCTGGTTCATCTTTACGGGGCTCATGAAACGCGCTAGAGACAACAAAAAGAACTCATCGGAATAAAGGAGTGCCCATTCTGTAGTGTGTGTTCCTTTGAGCTTCGATTTTAGCACATTACGTGAATGCTGTCAAAGTCGCCTCTTCTTTTTGATGGTGATAAATATAGAAATGGGGGGGGGGGGGGGGGGTCACAGACATTGTTTGAAGAACGGCCAGAGGTTGCTTGTTCCTGCGACGCTTTAGTGATGTCACATTGTTGTTGTTTTTTCAGGCTGGCTGGTGGACTGACGTCACTTCCCGACGTGCAGGACTTGCGAGAGCAGATTCAGAAGGCTCGTATTGCGAGGTGTCGCACGCGCTTCCCGGTCCCTGTCATTCTGTATGAAGGAAAGGTAAAGGGGAACACCTGTTTGATAATGCGTTACGATTAGGATGGCAAAAATGGGTGCATGTGGCTGGCATGTCATGTTAACTCGCACAATGCCAACCTTGTTTACCAGTGTTAACTAGTTAGTGTTGGCCATCAAAGCAGTCGGAAGTAATTAAGACTAATACTAAACTAATTCCTCTCACATTCACCACTAAATTGTCACTGAGTCTTTTTCTATTTCAGCAACTTTTGTTGTTCAGATCATTTGTCCTTGTCTTTTTAGTAAACAAGCAAAGATTTCTTCATTATATGATGTCTCATTAATTTTAAACAGCTGTGGTTATTACAATATTGGCTGCAGTTTTTGTTTTGCTGATAAAGCTGCCGTTGATTATTTGTGACATTCAGTATACTCTCATTAAACGGAACCTGGTGGGACGAAGAAAATATGTTCCATTGAATAGGAGTTCTGTTTATTGAGAGATGAACAGGATTGCAGTATTCAGGTACAAAACCAATCATATTAGAGGCAGTTGTTTCATTTAAGCAGCAGTTCTCTTAAGAGATTTCCATTTACTGAGAGTTTAATCCAAATTCTTTGGGTGATGTAGCTCTCAGCTATTCTCAAGCAAGCTTTGCAGTGATTTCTAAACTTGTTTATTCGTGCTTTTGCCACTTAATTAATTTCATTCCTAACGTTAGTGTTTTCATCTGGTTTCTCAGCATATATGCAGGTCGGCAACACTTGCGGGCGGCGCCGAGATATACAGCCGCTCAGGTTTCGACTTCCTCTTTTCTGGTGCGTATTGTGGCTTTATCCTTGCATAGACTTTCAATCCAGGTTTTAATCCAATGCTCTCTTATTACTAGTGCACGGAGTGACAGTTGCCTATAGACAAGTGGTGAGCTTGTCGAGACTTCCTGCCGTGGCTAAGTGACAGGGGCGGATTGCTGTAGAATACAAGGCCGGGGCTTCGTATATAAATTTTGAGTGGTTAGATAATGTAGAGGGAATAGGGAATTGGGGAGCATAGGACAGTGTCAGCTGTTGCAAAACACGTACATTTGCTCTTATTATGGCTATCATGATATTGGTCCTATTTAGGAGTTTACAATTCTATAGTTGCAACTAAAATACTTCGGAACACAGGTCCAACTTTACAGGAGAAATAATGGCGCAGTATAGAAAATTATTATTGAGATAAAAAAAAGGTCACTGAACAGTCGGAGTAGATGACATGCAAATGTACGCACTTATCGTGGGGTTTGCAATGATGTTCAGTTGACGTTCTAAGCATTAAGCTAAGCCATCCAAAAAATGTAGGCACGGATCCAGAGGTAACAATTTCGTTTCATAATCGTTTGCATCTCTCCACTTATTTAATCAAAATATAGGATATATTGAAGCATTATGACATTGTTAGTTCAATTATGCTTTTTGTCGTTAGTGTTCTATTGTAACTGTAGTCATTGTTAGTCATGACAAGTCGTGTGTGCGAAAGGTAGGCATAAACAATCGAGTTGTAATGTGTCTGTCAGTCCATGAGTACCTCACATTGCAAAGTCCTGAAAGTGGGTAAAAAAAAGACCCTTATCGTCAAGGGGGCATTCCCACATGGTCGTTTACTATCTTATCTTGCCTGCATACCTTACCACCGCGAAGAGAGAAATTGATAGCCGAGAAGCCAGAACTGAAGACAATAGAGAGTGTTCTCATTTTTTTCAATCTTGCTTGCCATGGCAATCTCGAGAGCTCTGCTTCTTGTTGCGCATTGGCGCGTGTTTTCAGATAAGCGGTCTACAGAGAATCGGAGAAACGTGGACAATGGAAACACGCGAGCGTCCAACAACACGGAGCCCTTGCAGCCACACTCCTTAGGTAAGCTGGCTTCAGTGCATGGGTCAAAGTCTTTTGCATAAATTTTCTGCAAACAAACGTTTTACCCTGTGTTGCTACTGTGCAAGCATACCTAGTGCAAGGTTTTGGACAGGGCAAAGATTTTGAGACATGAAGTTCCTGACTAAGTCGCTAGGAGCTGTGGTGCTCCAATTATTTAGTTGCCATGGGAACGATAGATAATGGACGGGATTTGTCTAGTCCTTGTGCTCGTGGCTTGTGGCGTTCTTACTGTTTGTTTATTACCCCTTGTCTGCTATCATTAGCTGGAACTTTTACGAACACAGTAAGATGCACACGTGTAATGATTATGAATTGTTAACTGTTGAATTTTTAGGGCAAACTTCGGTGAATGTAATTGATGCGCGAAGTCACAAGGTCGTTTAAAGCGAGAAGGAGGAGCCCAATAACAAAATATAATTCGTATTAAACATTTGAAATGTTCACACACCCATTCATGGGGCTCTCTTTATGTTGAGATTGCTGCAACTTATTTAAGCCCATTAGATGGCTTAGTGGTCGGGGGCTGCATTGCCCAGCATGAGGTGGCGAGCTTGATTGCTGGCCATGGGGGGCCACTATTCATTGAGGGCAGACTACAGGAAATCTGATGCATTGAGATTTAGGTGCACATTAAATTATCTCTGGTAGCAAAATTAGTCCTACTGTGTGCTTAACCGCAGGATCATTGATTTAGCACGTTTAACCCCATAATTCAGTTTTAGATGCCTGATGTGTAGTGCGTGTGTCTCCAGTAAAACGATACATGCAAGCATCTGAACGTAGAAAAAAAATAGATGGAATTATTTAACCGTTTGGGATGCTTTGTAGGCTATTGTGTGGCTTTTTCTATAGTTGTGTTGACTAGTGGCTAAGAAAGAGCAAAATACATTGAGGTTTGGATGAATTTAACCTTCTTTGTAATGAACGTGCCTTCATTTAACTTCATTTTACGGTGTACTGCTGTATATGATCATCTTGCTGAAGGCACTACAAGGTTCAACAAGCCACTCGGCGTGCCACTTTCTATGAGTCACGTTGGAAGTATCATTTCTTTTTGCTCGAAATGAACATAGCCAAAAACAAAATTGCGTTGTATTTTTAACCTGAGACTTCATCTAATTATGCAAAAACAGAACATGAATGGCTTATGGATAAATAGGTCTGTAATTACAATTTTGTCAAGGTTCATTACTAGGAAACGCACAACACAACGTATTATGACATTATTTTGTTGCAATGGAATATCTAGGTCTCGTCTGAAAAGGTTTAGGAGCAGGTTGCAGTTCCAAGCTGTTTATTCCTTTCCTTGCTTGTGTCTGCCCTTCAGTGTAGTTCTCTTTTGTGTGAATGACCAGGACAGCTTTCGCTACGACTTTTTCTTTCGCCTTGCAATATTCACAGGGCTGCCGTCAGACTACGCGGACACGGAAGCCAATGCCACCGTCGCGGCGGCCGACAGTCTCGCGGAGGATGAGAACTTCATTGACCTGGCGAAGGACAATGCTCCGCCAGCCACTGCTGGGTGAGTGAGAAGGAAAGAAAAAAAAATTGTGACACGGAAGCGCGGCCATCTAACGTGCCTCAGCATTGTCTGTGGTTATTGTAGGATGCTAAAAGAAGACACTAGAACCATTTGTTGAACTGAGAAGTCTGATGATTAATTTCTCTATCGTAGGTTTGTTATCAGAAGGGAGGGAGACTGAAGTCAGAAAGTTTCTTGACAAAACCTTGACACTGTTACGTCGGCTTGACACATTGGTTGATGAAACATCCTTAAATTAGCCACGTTAAGTCTTCTGGTCTCTAGAGCACAATTTGATCCAGTATTACTGATAATTATATGCACCCTAGCAGATGCTACCAAATATATGATCGTTGGTGTCTTGGTGATTGGGTGCGAGAGCTCCAATGCAACGATCACCACTCCTTTTTCCTAAAATATGTGTCGGACTAGTATATTTTCTCTGCTGTCCTGTTGAGGTACCGTGTTTTCTAGAAGTTAGCACTGCTAACTTAAGTGGGGAGGGGTGCTCTTATTGTTACCGTGCCATTATTTAACCCATTAATTAGACACACCTCTCCATAATGGCACCAATGTTGGAAGCGTTTGAGAACGTTCGGTTCTGTTGGTTCCCATTGTGGCAGGAGCAACAGGTGACTCTCTCGTTCCTCTTCCGAGCACATCTGGTCGAGCACTCACTTCCAGTTTTCTGAATATATTCAGAAAAATTCTTTTAAAAATAAAACTCGTATAAAAAATATCGATGATCTTGGTTCAAGTTAACAGTTATATTGGGTACATATGATAGCGAAGCGTATTAATAAGGTAAGGGACGGTTAACTTTCTGGATAATTAATAAAAATTAATTGAATGAGTACATTGAAAAAGCAGACTGTTTCCTTATGAGCAGCTGGGATCATCGTGACAGCTGGTGGAGCAGATCTCAACCATGTGCTTGTTTCTAAATGGCCTCTGAGTTCCACTTCGGCAGTGAGACTAAACGCAAAGTTAAGCCAAGGGATATGCCAGGGCACCTGTATGCTGAGGCACAAGTGTTGCTACTATACTCTGTTTTAGAAGTTCCTTTCAGCACTGTGAAGGCTACAGGGCCCCTTAGCCAATAGGAAGGGCGTTTAGCCCCTCCACATGTATTCATCTGTGTCGCGTCGTCTGCTCGGCGTCTGCCTGGCGTCTGCTCGCACGCGTAGGGCGAGCAAAGTGGACAGATGGCATCACTGAAAAACAAAGAAAAAAAAAGCCTGCACCCATCGCAACTGGTGCCCTCCGCTTCGAATTTATCAAGTCATTGTGTGCCGTGTGACCCGTAATTTACAAACTGACGCTTGTATTTGCTTTAGGTTAATGTGCTGATGCTTCGATAGCGGTGTATTCGTGACTATATGGTGCTAATTCTAAGAACCATAATCAAATTCTCGGTGCATTAGGCTTAGCAGGCGAGGATAAACAAACAGCTTATCTTGCAAATAACAAGAAAATGTACCCGATGCTTTGTCCTCGGCGTGAGATGGCACAAAGCCATGGCTCATTCCATCATTTATTTGTTGCTGCCAGCTCAGTGGGCGAATAGCAAGCGCAAGTTCGGATCGAAGCGGGTGGTCGCGTCTGCATGGGTGCTGCTATGTTTATTTGCAACCGCAGCTACTGGTGGTTACTGATACCGCAAATAAAAGCATACGACATCAATGTGATGAAGAATAAATATATCACGCATAGATATAAAGCAACATGTGTCAAACAAGCGCAAACGTGTCGACCCCGTCCATTGTGAGGTAATTATATCTAGAACTATGTTTTGCTGCGCAATCGTGTAGCTTGCTTACACCCTATAGCCTTGGTAGCGCTGAACAGTTGTGGTGAAACGGAGTATAGACACCTGAGTCAAGGATTAGAAACACCGCCAATTTTTTTCTTTTTTTTTATCCTTAGCCACTGGCCGCTGTTTAGCACATTGCGCATGGAGGACATCCGGCTACTGAGACTACTCTCTGTCGACCACATTTGCGACTTCATGGTCGAGAACAAGAAGGTCAAGTTCTTTCTCAAGTGAGTGGGCTGAAGTTGTATGCACTGGTACAGTTTCTTTCTCGCAGAGCTCAAGCAGGGATAGCTGGATTAAATTTCTTTTTTTTATAAATTGAGTGTTCGTTTGGACGAAGTATCTGGTAAACTATCTTTTTGGTGTGTTCAGTATTTCATTACGGCATTGTTTTGCGATTTATGCAGCAGGCGAGCACATTGTGTTGAGCGTTCTTTGCTTTTTCTTTTACATTCTTGTGAAACTGATTGCCTTTTGGCTAAGTGTGTCACAGTTCTTGCTGAAACTGAAATATTGCGTGCAGTTATTTTTATTACCACTAGTCTCCTTATCAATACCATAACAGGTAGGCATAGCATGCAACGATAATATACAACTCTAAACATGATATTTTGAGAGAGTATGAAAACGAATGCATTATAATTTACAAACTTAAAACAGACTGCAATAGGGCAATTTGCTATAAACATACACTGCATATTGTGCTGTTTGCAGGATAAAGCAGGATAATTCAAGTGAACAGTAATGCAATATTGAAAAGAATGTTCGTTAAATAACAATTACTCTCCTATATGCTGTCAGATAGATGCAATCTCATTGGTTTCTATTTTTTCCTGATCTTTATCTCTTTACAGAGTAACCTCTTCTGAAAAGGTTGACAAAGAAAACAGGTACAACGGGTTCACAATCTACAACCTTCCCTATCCAGGTATATTATCAAGGCTTTTTCCTAGTTTTATTTTTGACATTTTTTGGAATCTCTGTTATCCGTTTGCAAGTTGTAGTACTTTTTGGTGTCTTTAATGACTTGGGAATCAAATTTCTGAATATTTTTTTCAGGTTGTGAGTTCTTCAAGCATTACCGAGACAACGACTACAGTGGGGAGGGACTCATCTACGACTGGGATCAGGTACTTTGAGATGTTTTGTTTCTGTTGTTCGTAACACCTTTGGAATTTTAAGCGAAGGCTTTATAATTTGAAGTCGTAGGTCAGTGGCGGCGGCGTATGCAAAAAACCCAGTGTTGGCGAGCATACAGATAAGCGGTCTTCGACGTTGCGCTAGTCACATGCGTATTTGTGTGCGCCGTTTGCCAGTAATTGATGATCTCTTGATCGTGGGCGTGTTGGCGATCAGCCAATTCTGATACGGCAATCTGATCTTTTATCGAGGTCACTTGTCATTTCACGTTGCCACATTTCATTGTTGCCTGCAGCAACTGAAATGCTGCACTGCCAAGCACATGGACGAAGGTTCAATTCCAGGCATGGAGGAAGGAAACAGTTAGGAGGGAGCATTGTGCAATGCGATGGAAAGAAAAAAAAGGAAAAGTACGTCAGGCATGCAGAAACAAAGCTTTCCTTGCCCCCCATTTTGGCGATAAAGAAAGGCTCCTGAATTTTTTTTTTTTTTTTTTGTGCAGTGGCTTTCTCAGTCAGGAATCCTAAGCATTCGTTATGGTTTTGTCAAACAAATTTTGTAGAAGCAAGGTAGTATTACTAGATTACAAAAATGTAGTACATAGTATGGTACTTACGCATTCTAATACAGTGCGTTTGTTCATCGTTGCAGCATTTTGTGAATGCCCCCCTGAACATTCCTGATGACGCCATCACCTCTCAGCTCAACATTGACTGGACAATGTACAAGGCAAGTTTTTTTTTTTTTCGTTTAATTACAGGCTCTTGTTTGTTTTTTTCCTTAAATTAAGGCATCTTAATTTGATTCTGTGAGTATTGAAGTTCCTAATACGGAATTTAGGGACCATATTAAACAGAGGTATCACATTATTAAAAGACCTAAGTAGAAGAATAAAAAAAAAATGTTGTATATGTCGTGTGTGAGTTCCTAATGTGTAAATCGATAGTTTTTGTAAGTTCCGTGTAATCGCTTTCGGCTTTTGTGTTTTGTTGCTGCTGTGTCTGTTAATTCTGTTATGGATTAACAGTTTTTTTTTTTTTCACTTTCAGACATGGGATGTTGTGGTGCTCACAAGAAATTACCTTAAACTGCTCCTGAAATACACTTTCGATGGTGAGCTCAACTTCGGTTTCTTTGAAATGTGGATCGTTTGAAAACGCTGCATTATTGTGCTGCACGCAATTATTTTCCGCACTTGCATGCATTGCTACGAGGCTTTGTGTGTTTAGCACGAGACGCGACAAGTGTATTGGCTGCATTGCTCACAGCTATAGTAGAGGGTGTGCTGCGCACTTATTGATATTTACTCTCATTAGGACAAGCCCTGTCTTTCCAGGAAAATTAACTGAAATATGACATGCTGGGATCAAGTGTGGTCCGGAAACTTTGAATTAGCAAAGAAATTCTGGCATGAGCTTTTGTACAGTCTGTTTCACACGTAGGGTAAATCTCAGAGTGCATCACATTGCGGTGCGGCCAGCGCTGCAGTTGTGCACCGGCAGCAGCTCACACGTGCGCAGACGCTTGAGGGGCATAGTGTTGAACCACGTTGTCTGCTACGGCGGTGCGCGACTGCAGCACTGGCCGCACCACGATGTCATGCACTTCGAGATTTCCCCCAAGTGTGAAACAGACTGTACGTTTCGATGCTAAATAGACTTGCAGCACATGTGACAGGACTAACAAGCAGGACAAATGAGGTTTTAGGTGGGTTATTCCACAAGGGTCCTCTTCACGGACGGTCAGACATAATGAATAAAAAAAAAAAAAGAAAAATGTGGAGGTGACCTGAATCCTTCACTTAGGTGTCTAGGTGTCTGGTAGCTGCACTCGCACATCACCGTTTGGGTGAACTGGTGCATTCCTTGGGTTGATTTTATGGTTCATGCGCTGCTGAAGCGTATGTATTTTCGAGACCGCGTAGAAAGAAGCGCGTGGTTGAGACCTGCTCCACCAGCTGCCAGAATGACCTCCACTGCTCATGAAAGAATTGGCTGCTCTTTCAATGAACTGATTCAATTAATTTGTATTAATTATCCCAACAGGTAATTGGCCCGTATTTTGCGTAAACTTATACTTTGGTATCATACGTATCCAGTTATAACTCTTAACCTTAACCAGGATCATCCGTTTTGGGCCAGTTTTAGATTTGAAAACAAATTTCCTCAATTATTCGGAAAACTGAATGTAGGTGCTCGAATGGACGTGCTTGGAAGAATAAATTTCTTTTTAGGAGGTATGGTGGGGATAGTGTTCCTGCTCGTGCATCGTCGCTGCTCCACAGCCGTGTTTCTCGCGGAAATGTAGTGTCATTTGTGAAACGTGCATATTGATTGCATGCAGCGTGTGCAGCCCCTGAAAGCTGGGGTGTCTCGCGCGTCATATCAATGCAGGCACGTCGGGACTCCTGGTGCACTGCATCTCCGGCTGGGACCGGACGCCCCTGTTCATCTCACTGCTGCGGCTCTCGCTCTGGGCGGACAACAAGATCCATCCGAACCTGTCGCCCCTCGAGATGGCCTACCTCACGGTCGCCTACGACTGGTTCCTCTTCTGGTGCGTTTGCTGCCACCCGCTGGCTCTTCTTCCTTTTCAAGCGAAGCTTGTTGTTAGTGACAGATATCGGTGGCAGTGGTGGCATAAGAAGCGAGAAACCCGGCGAGTGTACAGCCCTGCGGCCCTCTGAGGTGCACCGGTTATACGCTTGCTTGTACATGCCGTTTTCCAATAGCTGATACTCTCGCGATTGTGGGCTTGTTGGCGATTAGCCGTATCTAATATGGCAATCAGATCCTTTATCGAGGTGACGTCCTTTCACGTTGTCACATTTGATTGTTGCCTGGGCATGAATGCATGACTGTCGTTGTTGCCTGTAGCAACTGAAGTGTCGCACTGCTAAACACGTTGGTGAAGTTCCAATTCCTGGCATGGAAGAAGGAAATAAAACAGTTAGGAGAGGGCATTGCGCAGTGCGATGGAAAAAAAGAAAGAAAAATAATACGTCAGGCATGCACACGCTAAGCTTCGCTTGCCCTGATTTTCCCGATGGGGCAAATGCTCCTGAGTTTGCAAGCTACCTACCTGCCGAAAATTCTGGCTAGTGAAAGAAAGTTTTTCAAATTTTTTCCAAAATTGTGCTTTTGTGGAGTTACTCACAGGCTTACACAGAAATTTTCATTACCTCTGGAAGCTGCAAAGTACAATCTGGAAAGCATTCCGTTGACACAGAACTTCTTTTAATTGGTTCTCGTTACATGAAACGGGAGGAATTGAGCTTTGACAAAAGTGTTGGGGCATCTTAAGCAGCATGACTTACATAACGACCGTTTATTTTGTTAGACAAGATTAATTAGAACTAACAGACAATGATGCCAAGGAAAGTATAGGGGATATTATATGAAGTAAATGTAATGTAAATGTGAAGAAAGAAAAGTAGACGAAAAGATAACTCGCCACCGGCCGGCAAGATTATCTTTTCGTCCACTTTTCTTTCTTCACATTTACATTACAATTACTTCATATAATATCCCCTATACTTCCCTTGGCATCATAGTCTCTGTTCACAATTAATAGTGTGTCATTACATTCTGACTGTTACTCATCACATTTCTTTCTTCTTCTTTTCTTGCAGCCACGATTTGCGTGACCGGCTAAGCAAAGGAGAAGAGGTGAGCCGTCCTCAAGCACTACTGTGCTCCTTTCGTTATTTATTGCCACAGATGAAGCGTTGGCTGTGCTAGAAAACACTCTGCATTGAGTGTTTGTCAATTTTGTTGTAACCAGTTGAGATAGGGATGTTGTCGATAATATACTGCATTCTACCTGGCTTGCATTTCTGAAGGTTAGCAATGCAAAAGTTGAGAGTGGCCATTGCTTCACGAAAGGAAGCAGTGTAGCACTAACATATACTACAGGCATGAACAGAAAATACACGTAAGTAGCTTCTAGTAAAAGTTTTAGTTGATAGTGAAGGCGCTGAACTTGTATAGCAAGAAAACTTGCCTGCCATGGTAGGTTAGCAGCTGTGGGGTCGTGCTTTCAAGTATGAGGGCACAGTCTTGTATGTTTTTCAGGCTGATCACATTTTGGTGTGGTCAAAATGCAAAAACACCTTGTGCACTTAGATTTTAGTGCAACCTTAACGAAGCAGAGGTGATCGAAGTTAATTTAGAGACCCCAACTATGGTGTGCCTCATAATCATATCACGGTTCTGGCTCGTAAAACCCCGCAACTTAATTTTTAATGGCAAAGCTCGCACTAAGGCAAAACTATGTTGGAAGTGGGCCCATCTTGCTGGTTCGCATCAGTCTGTGTTTAGGCAACACAATCTAGTTTTTAAAGTTGCGTGTTCTGTTTGTACACAAGTGCCACATTATCAAGACTTGGGGTTCTCGTCAATCCTTTGCAGATCTTCTACTTTTGTTTCAACATGCTCAAGCACCTCGACACAGAAGAGTTCTCCGTACTCTCACTGTAAGTACTCGACTTCGGGTGAAATTATCAGTGCTCTGGCTTGTGCAAAGTCTGGCGTCTCACAGCCTGCTTTCATGAATTTTGCAGAAAAATGCAGAGGGAACGGAGGAACACGTCGGATAGCAACCTTGAAAGCATATTTCTAGGTAAGTCTAGAGCAACCTTAAATTGGTTGAGTATCCGTTTTTTTTTCAGTCCAATGGGTGAATGATCTGGTGTCACTGATAGCGCCGTCAATATTGAACTACCATAGTACTTACAGATAACAGAACTGACTGCCAGGCTAGTTTTTTTTTATTTATCTTGACTTGTGAACATCGACAATGAGAAGCGCATGCACAACGCATAACAACAGGTTTTCCCGCTCAATTTAATCCAAGCGCCAGCCGATTTTGCTGGCGCTTGGAATAAATCGGCTGGCGCTTGGATTAAATTGAGCGGGAAAACCTGAAGAAGCGTTGTTCGTGTGGGCTTCTTGTCCATGTTTTATCTTGTGTGGTACCGGTCAATTCAAGATGTACCGTAGTACTATTGGTGATTTCGCAGCCAAACGTGAATATTTTGAGTTTAAATTCCTTCTATAGGTAATTCAAAATAAGGTATATCATATTTTGTCATGTATAACCCGCACGTAATAGACATAAAATTCGTAGCTGAAGGAAGGGGCATGGGTTATACATGTGAATTTCAGTGCACAATTTGCCTTTACGGCACTGCATCATTGTAATGCAAGGAAGGTGACTTTATGGCAATGCACGGGGATCTCTCTCTCTCTTTTGTTTTTCTGTGGTTTGTGGTTTGGGTCGGGGCACGGAGTAAGAATAGACAGGAGGGGGAAACTCGGCGGCGTTCCGCGCCGCGATAGTGTCACCCCGAAGAGCGGCGGCGGACGTCGTGACAGCGCCACCTACAGAACCGCGGCCGAACTGCCACGTCGGAGCGGCAGACACGGGGAGTGTCGAGTCCTCTCTTGTCGTCGGCTTCCGCGCCGCTGCTTGGAGCTTGCATCTCATGGAACTGTCAACAATCGCTAGAGCGGATCGTTTTAAATTATTCACCAATCCGTCCGTGCTTTCCCTACGCTTTTAGTTTTCTTCAATTTATTCACCTTCGCATGCTAGGGCGAAAGTTTTATTTGTGGGAAACTGACGTGCTATATTCGCTCATAACGAAACAAATGCCATGGAGCCTGCCTGCAGAAGCGAGATTAACGGGGGTTGATGCATATTGCCTGCTCACCATTTCGCTGGGGAAATGCTTTTCGCAGACGTAGTCGCATGCTGTGAGATCGCGATCCACCCGGTCTATAGCTCTCGCGCATTCCTGCAAGCATTCGGGATCAGCTGGAGCTTTGAAGGTGCGAACGTTTTCAGCGCAAGACTTATATCCGCTGGTGCAGTTCGGTACAAACATCGTCGCCCCATGTCGACTATTAGCGACCTCTTACACAGTCAACATACATCGTGAATCAGCAGCGCGGGAACTGCCGAACTTACGACGTGTTGATTCTCGCAGCCAACACCGACGTTTTTTCCGTCTGTTCACGTCTGCCCAAATGTGATGCAGAATTTTGATTAAATTTTCTATCCCCGCACACCAGTTCTGTGTCACATGCTCAGATCAGCCTTTTGATGGCGCACGTTAATAAACCAGAACGAACTGTCATCTTTCGTTATGCCGAAAAATTTACGAAACACCAAGCCACATCATTTGTGGTTTTCCATACGTGCCTGCTACGATTTCAAATCGTCTGCTTTCTGAAGTGTGAAAGTTCGTTCCTTTCATTGTCGTCTTAAAAGCATCTGATAGAAAATAGGAAGCGTAAAAAAGATTGGCACTAAGATGCTTTGCTCGGGCTTTATTTTCTTAGCGCGAACCTTTGTGGCAAAAAACAATTTTTTCGGCAGTACATGCCAACGTAGCGCAAGCGGCCAGTGTAAGATGTAGCAGACGACGCCCAGGCGCCGTCGGAGCGCACGCGCTCGCTCTCTCCTACTGCGGCGGAAAACGAATAGTACCGCGCGTCGCCGCTAGGATCGCTGCGCTCACGTTCGCCAACCTCCTCTCCCAGGGTGACATTATCGCGGCGCACGCTCCTGCTGGCGCAGGTCCGGAGTTTCCCCTCCTGTCTTTCTTGCTCCGTGGGTGCGGGCTATAGGTATGTAGGGGTGGGTTGTAAATGGGAAAATATGGTAGGCTCCTGGTAGCATGCTTCATTGCGTAGCGGTTTTATCAATAAGCGTGCCTCGCCACGTGACACCTCCGTGCTGCAGTTAAGCTCACTAAATGTAATCCGTCATTATGGAGCACGCTATCAATATTTTGACATGGTAAAATTTACATTTTTGCATTTTTACATTGTAGAATATTTTTACATTATAGAATTTACCAGTGGTGATATTTTGACATTATGAAATAAAAATAAATATAGTTGCTATTGATACTTAATTTACCAGTAATTTTGCATCACTGTGCTGCCACACACATTTCCAACTAGTCTCTTATTCAGAAAGGGGAGTGCAGTGTTCGTTTATTTTTTTCTTTTTCTCACAGAGGAAGAGATGCGTGGTAGCAACACGAGCCTCAACAGCAGCTGCAGCAGCTCGACGAGCGGTTGGAGCCAGGACGTGCCGCCGCTGTACTTTCCGGTGCCTCCAGACTCCGGTGACGAGTACCCCCTGAGCAACGGGCAAGTTGATGTTGATTGACCTTCTCGTCACTTTTGATCACTGCGAATTCCGCGATTGTCTGAGAGAGCATTCTGCTTATGTGTAACTAACGGGCCATCTTCTAAAAGCCGCGCCGTTTGTTTCACGATAAGAATCGAGGTTACCGATCACTCGCTCCTTGACTTTTCGCTGCACACGTAACGTGTTCGCCGTTTCTCGACTCATTCTCAAGCGTATGCCTTCAACTGTATTGTTGTGGTCGTAAAAATCTCATCTTCGTAAGAGATTCAGCGAAGATGAAAAATGTTTCGATGATTCCTGTGCTCGGTTTGCCTGTATTTCTTGACCCTGTGTTTCTCTTTTTTTTATCTCTGTGCAAGCAACAGTGTGAACGAATTACCAGCAGGTGTCCCCACTAATATCTTCTATTGAATCCAGTTGCTTTTATTGGCACATGCAATAGTTAAATGTGAAGAAGTGCCATGAAACATTTAGCTTGGTGTTAATCAGGGTGGCCTGCCTGTAATCACTTTAATGCATTGATTTGTTTGTTCATTCTTCATTCATTCATTCATTCACCCTGGGCTGGAGTGGCATTAGAGTAGACAAGAAAGCAGTGTACCTAAAAATTGAGGGCCTTTTTTAGACAGCCATAAATGAAGATATAAAATAACTAAAGAGAGGTATGTGAATCACAGACCGACTACAGTATTACTGAAATGTTTGCTCTAACCCGTTTTGTTGTGCTGCATTTTCTGCAGGAACTACATGTGCCCCGGTAGAAATGGGGCTGCCACGCCTCCTACGATGACCAACAGCAGCGAAAGTGCGGCCAGTACCGTGACCAATGGCCGGGGTTCCGTGCCTCCCAGCAGCCCCATGGCAGTGCCCACGTCGTTACGACATCGGTCCGAGAGCTCCTCTTCTGTCAGTGCCGGCAGGTAAGGCATTAAATGTTACCGTCCTTTGTATAGCCGAGCATCGTAGGCCACTGCTGGTGGTGTTTTTGGGCTATCACTTTCAGGGATATGGTCACTTTTGCCAGATCTTGCACCAGACACATCAGAGCATATAGGCAGTGGTATTTGGAGCTCTGTGTGAAGATTGCAAGCTTGGCACTCAGACACTGGGTTGGCTGTATCCAGCGGGCATGTTCAGTGTCTAGTCACACGAAATCTCGTGAGAGCGTCTATATCACGGAGTGTGGTAGCTCATGAACGCCACCCTAGTGTAGCTGTCATGGTAGCTCAGCCGGTAAGGCGTCATGCTGTTTAGCTTGAGGACGTGGGTTCAATTCCTGGCCACGGCGGCTGCATTTTGATGTGGGTAAAATGCAAGAACATCCATGTAGTACTTATACTTAGGGCAATGTTAAAAACCTCAGGGGGTCAAAATTAATCCAGAGTCCCCCCATAACGAGGTGGCTCATAATCATGATGTGTTCTTGGCATATAGAACCTTACGAATTAATTAAATCAGTTTATTGCTGTCTTAGTGGTGAACAAAAAGGGCAAAAGCAACCAACAACACTACATTTTCACTTTTAATTATTATACTTTCTAGTGCAATTTTTCCAGTTCTCCTTTTGTGTGTATGCATGTGTGCATGTGCACGAGCTGTTCTAGGTTTTGTCAGACGAATCTAGTGTTTGTCTACTAATACTTTTCTTTATTTGACCTCTCTGTTTATTGTTGATTAACTACGCTACCGTGATTAACTAGTTGCACATACTGACCAACCAGGCTTTTCCCGTTTGAATTACATTAGCAAACTTAAGAATGAGCCATAGTTGGAGCTGGCATATATCTTGCACTAACAGGTGTGACATCATGTAAAAGAGGAAGGTGAAAAAAAATAAAAGCTTAGATATGTTCATTTTAATGCACTATATTTGGCAAATATTCTTAGGCAGTTGTATGCTCCATTCATTAAAAAAAATGTTTGCATCTGTCACCAGGTTGCTGTTTCTTGACAATAGGCAGTTCGGGTGCATTCACTGGGTCAGGGGGGATATGTGTGCTATGCTTCTGCATCAAAAGATGGCACATTGGGGGAAAAGAAGCTTTTGCATGGGCGTCAATGTCGCCCCCCCCCCTTTCTTTCTTGCTTTCAATTTGCAAGTTAAACATAGTGTTCACACTTTTTTTGTCAGCTTGTAGGCATATGTCATCATCATGAAAAAAACAATAGAGAATGGAAAAAAAAAACTGCTGGCAAGGATGTAAACTTGGCAGTGAAATGCCTCAAGCAACAGCCGTCATTCAAATTTTATCTGACTTATCATTTGCCAAGTGCACGCTAGCTCATGTTCATCGATGTGAACCTAAAATGGAAATTGACGAGAGGAGGAGCTACTACTAGGTCAGCCACACCGTGTACCTAGTCTCCTCACCTTTCTATCGAACTCATGTCAATTCTTTTTTATTGCAGTGTGTCTTTTAGCTTTTCTTGTTCTTTCTGCCATTCTGTACAGTCTCATTCATTAACATTCAGCATTCCTTGAACTGGTTTGTCGCTTGTCCGTGCCCTTTCCCCCCTTTCTTCTTGCTTCGCCAGTTGGCAGATCATCAACGGGACGGGCTCCGTGCGCAGCTCAACATCTGCCCGAGACTCTCCCCACGGCTTGGGAACTCAACCGGAATTCCTCGAGCAGCCGGAGTAGCCTGTGAGAAAGCATGATTCCGTCTACTCCTTCCCCTTCCTCCGTTTTGCTTCCCGCTCATTACCCCTTTCACGTCCTCCTCGCCCTCTCTCCTTATTAATCCACATGGCCTTCATCTCTGTGTAGTTCCTGCCTGCCATTCTCGCTACTTATCAACTCCCAGCACCTATCACAATCCTCCATCTACATGTTCCTCTGTGGTGTATTTTATGCTTGCCATTCTTTATGCTTCGTTTCCTATGGCTGCTTCCTCTCTCGTGCACCGTCTTACTTAACCTCTTGAAGAGATGAAAAATCCTTGGACAAGGGGTGTTGCGGGAGCCACTGTTTCGACAAGCAGTCTTGTCTTTTCTTCAAGGCAGCAACATTGGCTGCACAGTTGCTGCTTTGAAGAAGCAAAACCGCTTGTCAAAACGTTGGCTGAAGAAGACAAGACCACTTGTCGAAATGTTAGCTCCCCAAGTTGTTGGTTTGAAGAAGAAAAGACCGCTTGTCAAAACAGCGCTACGGTGCTTGCCTTGAAGAAGACAAGACCACTTGTCGAAATGTTAGCTCCACAAGTTGCTGGTTTGAAGAAGAATAGACCGCTTGTCGAAACGTTGGCTCCGCAAGTTGCTGTTTTGAAGAAGAAAAGACCGCTTGTCTACCTTGAAGAAGCACACAGTTGCTGCCTTGAAGAAGCAGGACCACTTGTCGAAACGGCTCCACAGTTGTTGCCTAAGACAAGACCGCTTGTTGAAACGGCTCCACATTTGCTACTTTGAAGACAAAACTGCTTGTCGAAATGTTGGCTTCGTAGTTGCTGCCTTGAAGAAAAGATCGCTTGTTGAAACTGTTCCGCAGTTGCTGCTTTGAAGAAAACAAGACCACTTGTGGAAACGGTGGCTCCAGCGGCACCCGGTATTCAAGACTTATTCATCTCTTCAAGCTTCCATGCTCCCCTGAACTTCATATTTATATCTGCATGTCTTTAACATCTTGTTACTCATTTGGTTGGCTTAGCGACTGTGCTGCTTACCCCCCCCTTCCAAAGTCATGGATTTGATTCCAAGCCATGGCATGTGCATGCCAATGGAGCAATAAGCAGAACACAGCAATGTTAATTAGAATGAGGCTTGCATAGAAGGAATATGCAGGTTTAGCCAGGTTTAAAGCTGATAGCTGCAGTATGCAGCAGCGTTGGTGCCTAGCAAGCACCTTACAGACGGGTCCGCCTCGGTGGATCAGTGGCTAGGGTGCTCGGCGGCTGACCCGAAGGTTGCGGGTTTGATCCCAGCCGCTGCGGTCGCGTTTTGGTGGAGGCGAAATGGTAGAGGCCCGTGTACTGTGCGATGTCAGTGCACGTTAAAGAACACCAGATGGTCAAAATTTCCGGAGCCCTCCACTACGGCGTCTCTCTCAATCATGTCGTGGTTTTGGGACGTAAAGCCCCACATATTATTATTATTTATTATTACCTTACAGACAGACTTGTCGCAACGGTCGTCCAGCCAGCACAGCATTTCTTAACTTCCCTCATGCTTTTCTGTTTTCATTGCCTTCTTGTCATTCACCAAGCATGCAACAACTTGGCTGTTTGTGACAAGCATTTGTGGTTGTTCATGTTGAAGGTGAAAGTAGAGCCGCATTTATATGTGAAATAAACTCTGTTTATTGGAACAGTCTCGTCTTTTGAGTGGAATTTCAATGCTTTCGCCACTTTTTTTCATATTTTTGTTCAGTATCCATTTAAACAGTTATCTTCCCTGCAGATTTACACATTCCTCAGAATAATAAGAGGTGCTGCCAGTCTCAAGCATGTACAGATAAGTTTTGTGGCTGCCTTCTTTTTCACCACGTTGCGAACTTCTCATTGGTAGGTGGCACTTGTGTTGTTTGTTTTTTCCCCTCCTGTGTCTGTGTCTGCACAGGGAACTTTATTTCTACGATGAATGTCTACCAACTATCTGAGCTTTTCGTCATTCTAATCCGGCTTACTTATCTAATCACTTCTGTAATCTTATGGCACTTATGTAATCTGAAAGAAGACCAAACATCTTTTTTGGATTGCATAAGTGCCAGATGCTAGCAGGTAGAGCAGCAGTTTGCAAAGAGCCACTGTCATGTGCATGCTTGTAAGTTTCCGTGTCATTTCTTTATTATCCTTCCAGAAGCAGTCGTCACCTAGACACACCCGCAGACCTTCCGGACCGGACGTTACCGCGCAGCAAATTCCTGCAGCGTCGGCGCGACCGGTTGCAAGAAGTGCGTCGCATCGTCAGCAACATCTACATGAGCATTGTGGCGGACCGGCTAGCCACTCCGCGGACAGACGGCATCAGCAGAGTTCTACAGAGCTTCTACTCCTAGTGTCATTGTATCTCGCTAACGGCACTCAGTGAGAAGATGTTCCACTCCGTAACGTTGTGGATTCTGCCACGTGCCGTCCGCGGCCGCATACATGTGGAGGATTCGTTAAAATAGTCGTACGGCACTACGTGCCGGCGATTGTTTGTCGTTCGGGCTTCTAAGAAGCAAACTGGGATCTGCCAAATGCCTCTGGAGTGATGTGTGGACCACTTCTTATGATTCGCGTGGTAACGAAGGACAATCCAAGATGACGGGCTGTGTATATGTGCGTGTGTTTGTGCACGGCATCCTATGCAAGGGCTGGGGAAAAAAAAGTTAAGTTGTGTCAGCTTCGGTCGCAGTGCAGTGATCTGCACTTAACGGACTGCATGCCGCGGATTGTAGTGCACTGGTTGTAGTGCGCAGTCCACTGGTCAGTGCTTTCAGCTAACCACAGAGCATAGAGTGGGCAGAGTTTTGAGGAACGTGTGATAGAGAGATGCGTGGAGCATCATTCTGTTTCTTGGAAGCAGTCTGCCTGCGAGAAAGATGGACTTCGAAGGCGGGACCTGTACGTCTTGCACAGGAACAGTAGGACAGCTTGTAGGGCAGCTGTGTCATCTTGTCTAGTGGCAGGTGACACGAGTTGCTTCTTGTGGAATTGAGTTCTCGTCTTTGGAAACTGGAATGTTTTTCCCTTGCCCAAGGTTATTGGCGCTCAAGGTTATCGATTGGTACTCAAGGTTACCGATTCATGTGCAGTTTGTATTGTGAGCCAACGAGCGAGGAATGTTTATAGACCACTCAGAGGTACATGCCAAAGATGGGTTCTTGATTAAGCCGGTGCAATTTACTATATAGCATTTCTACGTGTATTTCTATCCCTTATTTTTTTGCCAGGCAATGCAAAGATTATGGTAGCCGCTATTTTGGAAATGCTCGCTGTTCATAAGGCGCATGTTTTTCTTTTTCGTTCAAATCTCATTAGCGTCAGCATCACGTGTATATAGCTCAGGTGGTGTGCTGCCACAGTTTGCTGCCACACGGATACCCGCCTCTGCCGTGGTGCACAATGCCTCGAATTGTTGCGTTATCTCGGAGAAGGTCTGCTTTCCACTGTTTGTGATACGTGCCTGCCACGTGCGCGCGAATTAGAAAACGCTGTGTGACGTTCGAACAAAAGCGCGCGCATGGTGCATGTAGACGGAATGTGCCAGAAGGGTTCTTCCCCTTTGTACATTAACGAATTTTGTAGTGTTTCATATCTTTTTGTCATGCAACCGTTCTGTGGCGGGCTGTCTTCAGCTGCGCGAGTGTTTATACAAGTCACGTTGAGACGAGTGTGGAAGCAGCAACGGAGTCGGCGAGGCCGCGATTGTAGTGAGCCTCGGCGGTTAGTCTGTTGGTTTTACTGCCTCGAAGACCACGCTGTTCTTTGCTCAGAGTTGTTTGTGTGTATCAACAATGCAATTCCCCTTGTTTTTTCTTTATCTTGAGGACTGTTGACCAGTGCCAAAGGGTCGCGCTACTTCTGGCAATCTGTTCGTAAGCCGGAGAGGGAGCTTGTGAGCTTGTGATTCGTGGTTGTAAGAAGTGTTCCGATGATGGATGAGCCCGTGCACGTTTTCCGGTGAGGTTCGGGTGAAGGTGTGATTACGTCCTGGAATGTGTATTGAACTGCAGCCTCCTCATGAGACACCTTCCAGACCCACTTGGCATCTCCGCGTTTCTTAACACGCGTCTAGTGTTTGCCAGAAGAAACGTTTTGAAGCCGCTACACAGGTGACTGTATTGTCACATGATCCCCATTCTCTTTGTATCACATGCTTTCGTAAAGCCTCAACATCAAATAATGGCAATGCCATCTCTAGGCTTAAAGGGACAATAGTGGAAAATATTAGGTTAGGTTAGACTGATATTCTGCCTGCATTGGAGTCTATCACTGCTTTTTGCGCACCAGTGAACAAATTTTTTTTACTTTGAAACATCCACCTAAGTCCCTGGTGCCGTTGCTTAATTTGATTGCCCATGCTGAATGGAGGCTTTTTATGTTACCATTTCAGCTGCTTAGTTCTGTGAATCAGCGAGTGTCCGAGAGCTCTGTGGCCGCAATATATAGACACAACTGTAGTTTACTGCACGCTTATTGTCAAATTTTATGTAACTTCCAGTTGTAAGCCGTAGTAGTAATTGAGCAATCAAGATAGAGGATCTGACGTCATCTTAATGAGGTACTCGCAGAGCACAACAACGGGTGCCACTCCAATTTTTCAGTTTCGTCGTTTTCTCACTTACAAATGTTTGTTCTTGCCAGCAATGGTGAATTGATTACACAAACCTAATCTTTCAGTCTAACTTAACTTAATATTTTTCTTTAGTGTCTCTTTACCTTATGTCTCTCATAAACGCTTCTTGGCAGTTGTCAGTGTAATATTGTCGTGAGGCACATATGACATTCACTTGGAATGGCTCTGTAGTGGAGGATTTTTTTTCCCTGGGGCACATTGCCATGGGGTGTTCTGGAGGTAAACACGGTGTGTGTACTTGAAGGCTCTACAGTTGCGCGTTGTTATTGAACCTATGCTATATCTCAAAGCTGAACGTCACTGAAGTGTTGTGTCTAAATTCTCAAGAGCTCTGCTGAAGTTCAGAGACGCATCGTATACTTTTGGGGAGCTGAAGCAGTGCCGACATTTCAGGAGATACCTTTTATCTGTAAACAGTTGTGACAAGTGCCCTCATCAGTTGAAAGTGCACCTAGAGTGTATGGTCAGATGTCTTCGGGGCAGTTTGACGTGTGCGGCGTCTTCAAAACTTTCGACAAACACTTCTCACCTGTTGTTTGCCATGTTGCCTTGACTGACTTTTCGAGGATTTGTGCAAAATCTTGCCCCATGAAGTGGCCCCTTTGAAGAAATACAGTGTCAGAACATTGTGGTTTTGTATCGCCGATGGTTGCGCATTTGTTAGACACGTTTTGCAAGGTGTCGCTGCTTCCACATTGGTGCATTCTTTCCCACAGTGCACCTGCAAACGTCATTTTCATTCGTGCTGCGCATTTTCATACACTGCCATTTCGATATCGGAAGTGTACCGTATTTGCACAAATGTGGTGCATGTCCGCTCGTTGAGAATTTGAACATTGTGTAATGTAGTATATTAGGATTGCACTACAAACTGACAGTACGTGATGTGGTCACGTTTGTAGGCTCACAATGTAAGGCCACTGGCATTGAGTGATGTACTAGTAAGCGTAGATTGTATGAAGCCCTCACTTGGCTGTGAGATCTTAATGAAAGGCCTGCACCAAAGTAGCCAGAGTGTGCAAACATGTTGAACCATCCAGGTGGACACATTACATTGGACTCCCTCGCACTGTTCGTCGAGTCTTCCAATTCGTGCATCACAGTTTGTGCGTGCGCACATTTTTTTTCTTGGACAACGAAGGGCTGGTTACCCTCACCGTAAAACCAAGTTGGTCTATTAATGTAACAATATTTTTGAGTACAAATTAAAGGAAAATTAAGTGCTGCACTATGATTCTATTACCTGAAACTAGGCTCTGTTACGCAGTCAGGAATTCGGTTGTAGTTGGTCTCCGTTTTAAAGAACGAGTGAAATGGGATTGGTGCTCTCAAATAACAGCTTTCTGCGAAAGAACAAAAAGAGAAGCGTTATATTCGTGCCATTACGGTTGTCCAACCGCTCTCATCAAGGTGTGAACAGTCAGCCACTAACTGCGCATTTTCTTGCGCGACTTTTCGTACGCTTGTCGAGCCGTCTTCTAAGGCTCGGCTGCCAATGGCTGCCACCAAGGTTAAAACATGCTGGAACTTTCTAGTTCACAACCTGGTTTGTGCATTCTTTTTTCTATGTGCTTTACAAGCACGTCCATTTGGGCCGTGGCATGGCTTGAGAAGCTACAGGTTTATCATCATCATCATCAACTAGCATCGTTTGTGGCGATGCACGTTGACCAAAAAAAAAGATATGAACCTCTAGTAATGCTGCTAGAGCCTCCTTCCATTTTGTGAGTATCTTCCGTTCCACTTGTAACCCACACATGCAAATTAACTTTTTTTTTGCTGAGAAAGTTTGTGGAGCGGCTCGTCACTAACTTTTGCAAAGAACTTGTGTGATCGTTTTTTTTTACACGAGAAATTTGTAATAAAGGTGCCTGAGCAGCGGCTCACTTTCTTATAAAAAAAAAATGTCTACCTGCGTTATTCACTTTCTTTCTGTAGGCACTTATACGTGTGCTCAAAGGTGTCGGACCTGTTGGCATCTTGAGACTGCTGGTGATGCTGTGCGGACCCTACATGAAACTTTGGAAGATCTCCAGGCACATGCAGTGCATTGGACTGTGGTCTGTATTTCTTTTTTCTTACATTGCCAAGAAATTTTCGTGCTGTTTGTTTTCGCTGGAAATAGCAAGCAACCTTTCTAGTCCCTGTGGTCAAGGCAGTTTATTAGCTTTGAATGGTTGTATTATAATTTTTGATCAAAGGCAGGAGGAAAACACCGACCAAATACAAAAAGAACTTTAACAAGGATTTGTGAACAAGGCCCACATACAGGAGCTGAAGCATATTTTTTCATTTTAAAGTTCTTTTTGTATCTGGTCAGCGTTTTCCTTTTACCCTTTGACCATTAACATTCCTGATTAGACGAGTTTTTGTCGAACTCTTGATTTCTTTAGTGTTAATTCACTTGGCACATTCAAGTTAGTATGAAAGGAAATACATTTTTCTCAGTGCTCCAGCTAGGAACCTCTTTAACCCATTAAGGACCACGAGAGAACTACTGGTCTGATTTTATTGACATTTTGCGTATTTAATGAACCACAAGAGATAACCACACGCGCAAATTTTCATAGAGTTACGTGTATTTCTTCAGGAGTTATGATACTGTACCTATAAAAAGTACGCTGGGCCTTCGAGATAGCAACGGGCAAGGTGACTTGATGCAAGAGTGGCGAGTACACTGGGCCCTTGCGAAACGAATAACAAAGTTATCTTGGCCCATGCAACTTAATCAAGGACCAGTGCTTTAGGGAAAGCGTAACGTCACTCTTTTCGCCTCACCATTTCGGTGTATTTTGGCATAATTCAACTGTTTTGCCGGCTTCTTTTGAAAATGTCTGTATGGATAGAGGGTAATAGCAAGCACAGTGGAATCTGGAGAGCTTTGATACTTCTCTTGGGTACAACAAGGCGCAGTCAGTGTTTTGCTGTTATGCGACTAAAGGACAATAGTCAATGCGTAGAGGGTCTGCTAAAACCTACAATGTGGTAGCAGACCCTTTATGCGTTGTCTGCGGCTATTTCGATCATCTGGGTAAATAGGGGCTAGTACCACTTATTCTGAGGGATGAAAATTCTCTAGTCATTCGCAGCTTGATCGTAGACCTCAAACCCCCCTCATGGCATTGCAACTGCGGATGAAGGAGGAGGACAGGTGGCACTACGTTTTCTTTTTTTTCTTTTCAGTGAATGGCCACCATGATACAGAGCATAGTGACTCAACTGTGTATTCTTTCGTCAGCATAGCAATTATGCTGTTGTCTTTGCCATTTTCGAAACAAAGCTGTTTTCCTGAGTCAAAAGTTATCTTACCCACGTTCCTTTCGTTCCATGTTTTTTTTTATCGTTAGCAGAGAACATCCATTCGTACCGTCGTCATTCCCCTCCTCCTCCTAAGTTCCCATGTTAGGGTCAGAATCGCCAATTAAAACATCAAGAGGCTCTCGTATAGTCACAGCAACATCTTTCGCAGCCTCATGAGTCTGAGATAACCGAAATAACGGCATTCATAACAAAAAAAAAAGCTTGTTGAATCTATGATGCAACGCACAACAAGAGTTATATGTATACTCCCACGAAGTCCCAGTGTACTAAATAAAGTACAGCAACATTTGATTACTCCTCACCAGTGGCGTAGCCAAGGAGGGGTTAGGGGGGGGGGGGTTCAAACCCCCCCCCCCCCCGAAATTTTTCAGTTTTGCTTGCATACAAGTGCACGCACGAACGTGCATAAAGTATGGTTGAACCCCCCCCCCCCCCCCCCGAAAAAAATTTCTGGCTACGCTACTGCTCCTCACAGTAAAACTATGCACTCTATAGGCTTCTCGCGCTTTGCAGGGATTCAATTGCTCTTCCTGAAGCAGAAGCAGTCCGTTTTTTCAACACATAAAATGTAAAACTTAAAATTAATTTAGAAAAAGTAGTACTGACCACGTGCGTTAAACAGGCTCTCATTTTCCTAAAGTTTGACGACTCATAAAACAGAAAAAACATAACCTGAGTCAATATTCCAAATTAGGATTTTCTTGCTGCAACCTTTGGCATCAGAAATTGTAATGAGCAAGATCAGAATATTCTGTTTTGTATTTTCTATGCCCGAAAAATGAAGTGTATTTTTTAAAGTACAGTGGGCCCTAATGGGTTAAAATGTTTGGGGGGTGGTGGGAGGGGGCGGGGGGCAATGGAGCTGGGTAGACGGATGTTGTCCTGCATAGTTTTATGCCAGACATCCTGTGATGTACAGAAATTTTAAGGGGACGTAGCTAGGAAGTTAATTTCGGGGAAGCGGGGGGGGGGGGGGGGGGGGTTGAGGGAACTGCAACCTTCCTTTTAAATGTGTTCGTGCGTGTGTTTGTATGTGTGCATACATATTCATTCTTAATGTAAACATTTCGAGGGGGGTTAGGGGAGGGTTGAACCCCCCCTTCCTCGCAATTTCGCGTTGCAGCTGCCCTCTTCATTGGACCTCTGTGGACCTCTTAAAAGCAGCTAAGGTATTTCGGTATCCAGATATCCCAAATTATATTCTCTTTAAGGATATGATGTGAAAAAAAATATGGAAATGTGATTAAAGTGCCCGATTGCTAGCTACTGTGTTGTGCGTAAGGAAACTGTATGGTTTAAACTACCCGAGACCGTGATTTCAATTGGTACACCCCGAAAAGACTTTGCTCTAAACGCGCTCTGCAGCGATCAAGTGGTACGTACGTGATTTTTAACCTATGCCTGCACAATATTTTCTGTAAATGTCTCGAGAGAGATGTTTTCACAGCCGCCTATCTCGTCATCGCTGGTGCGCAATTGTTCAAAGTTGCCGCCATAAAAGTAGATGTTGATGGCGATGTGGCTATTGCAGAGGGCGGTTTGATTATGTAGCGCCGTCTATGGACAAGTGCATTCTTATATTATATGGCTGGCTTCCGAGATTTTTGTCATGCGTTTGCGATCTCTACTTTCATTGTTGTTAGCGTGTAGATAGCACCCAGTACAGTACTTTCTCTTCTGTAGTGTGGAGAAAACAAATATATTTTTACTCCATTGAACGTAGCGAACGTCAATGCTTATATTATGGTCTCAAGCTCACAAAAAAATTTCAAAGGCTTGTGCGTTTCAAAAAAATATATAAATAGTACCATCAAATAGAACAAAAAAACTCGCAGTGTTTAGTACGTAAATTACCTACGTTCAAGAACGCCGTTTTAAAATAATTTATTTGTTCACTAGAGAGCGCAACACGCATTTTTGCTTCAAGCCTTTGAGGTTACCTTTAAAGGGTAATCTGTACGTCCAGTACTCTTCCCTACTTTGTGTCATCTCTCCAGAGCATCAAAGATGGCAGACGCATTTACTGCTCGCGGGATATGTTGCGGACTGCTGTGATCGTTTTATTGAAGCAAGTGCCTCGAAAGCGTTCTGACAGTGCCATAAAGCGGCACGGATGTGACTCGTGCGAGTAATGAAGAGTCCCGCAAGCGTTGACAAGCGCATCGCTCATGGCGTCAGGTAAGTTATGCGTTGTTTCCGCGTATCGCCCTATTCGTCCGTACGTCCGTATCGTGTTCGGCTCCCGATCGCCCCCGTGTGTTCCGCTACAGCCAGACGGTCGTGTTTACCGGTCAACACTGGTCATGTCTATCGATATCGTGCCACTGGTCGTTGTTTATTCGGCGCGGTGGCTTCGCGATCGGCGTGGGGGGCGAATTCACGGGATCTGCGAGCTGAGTCAACGGGACAGCTCATGCGACATAGAAGTAGGTGCGAGATACCAGCGCGCGGATGCGCTTGCTGAGGGGTGTCATCGCACGGGCGAGCTGTGTACGCGAGGGGCGTTTTTCGAATCGTTGCTTTCGAATTCGTTCATGCGAAACGGAAAGGAGGGGGGGTCCCGTACGTTCGCGTGTGTTGCGCCACGCACGATTGGCGCTGTCGGGAGATCGTTTGGAAGGTAGAACAATGCCGTTAGCGGCGTTATGTAGTCATGAAGACAACTCCCTGTTCGTTGTTTTGGCAACGAAAATTGCCGCCTTCCAACGTGCACTTGCAGTGCTGCCTTTAACGCAACCTGCTTTAACGACAGGTGGCCGACTGAGCCGGAAAACAAAACACGCTAAACATAAAAACGAGTAGTACAGAAACACGAGGTGTTCGCTTGCAGCGCTCCTGGATCGTCGGCCGGGCTGGGACAACTTTTTTTATTTTTCTATTGGAACTCCCGCAGTTTCGGAACACCTGCGACTGTTCCGTAGCGGTGTGTTTAATCAGTGTCTGCAGTGACACACGTTTGCTGAATGTTCCCAAAAAAGACAACAAAAAGAATACGCGTTCTTGGACCGAAAAGTTTCAATAACAGCTAGCGCGTACGTGCCTGCGAGAAATCCGAGAACTTTCACTGCTTTCACATGGTCTGTGCGAGCGCTGGCAGATAGCTTGTCGACAGTACACACAGCGGCCAGTCTTATCTGACCGCGGGGCTCGCGCTTTTTAGTCTTTTTACAAGGTTTTCGTTCCGCACTGTGATAAGGCGCGAGCAGCCAACCCCTCTTTGGAGCTGTTGTCGTGGCCAGAAATTTTTTTTTTGGTGGAGGGGGGGTGGGGTTGGGGATTGAACTACTCACGTGCATTTGTTGTGTGCGTGAAAGAAAACGGTTTGGTTCATGAACATTGTGTCAGAACAGCGCAATGAACGGGACAGTCAACACAGAACAGCGCTGTGTGTGTTCACTGTCCCGTTGTGATTGCGTGCTGCCACACTTGATGTTCAAAATTAAAAAAAAAAAAAGATACTGAGGGGTGAATCCCCCCCCCCCCCCTCAAGGTTGCGCCAATGCTTCTGTAGATAAAAGGGATCGGGTCACTGACGATAATACAATTATAGAATTTTGCTAGAATACCGAATATAGTGCATAGGATCGTAAAGTCTACTTGAAATCCGTTCTCACATTTTTTTTTTTTCACCCGCGCGCATATAATTTGAGGTCAGGATTGAACCCGTGACTTCAATCAACGCGCCATGATTACCCAGCTTCCTCGTCGGGTTTGGACAATCTCACGTTTATTACGGAGCGCTTAAGTTTTTCCTAGAACACAAACATCGCATCCTGCGAAACTCTTCCAGCCAGATCGTCTTCCCACGCGCGGGGTCTGGTCGAAGCCGATCTTGTAGTCATCTTCCGGTGCCTCTCCTTTTAATGCGGATGAGATTGAAATTACAACGCCGCTGTCCTATCCGATGGTTGGACTCTGCATCGCGTCCAATCATCGCCTCCCCCCTCAGTCCCCTTTTGACATCCTGTTTATCTGTCGATCGCTCCCGTTTAATACGATCACGGCCGCGTGCGTTCGCTGAAAGCGATAGTTCACTTTCCAACCCGCCGGCGAAGTCATGGGCGGCCGCCAGGACTTTTTCAGAGGGGGGGAGGGGGGGGCACGGCGAGTGAGTTCCTTTCAGGGGGGGCAGGGATGCTTGGAACTTAGGCGCTGTGTAGTGAATGATTTTTTTTTCTTTTGTTTTTAGGGGGGGGGTCAGCTGAACTTTGTAATCACAGAAGCGGAAAATCACCGGTTACGTCAATTCCACTTGTGCTTAATTTCTCTTTCTCTATGACCCGCCGAGATAGCTTAGCACCTGTGTCGCGTTGCTGAGCTCGAGGTCGTGGGTTCGATTGCCGGACACGGCAGGCCGCATTTCTTTGGGCGCGAAATGCAAAGGACACCCGTGTGCTTCGATTCAGGTGCACGTTAAAACGACGGTTGGTCGAAATTTTTTCCCGAGTACCCCATTGCGGTGTGCCTCGGCAATTATTATTCTGGTTTCTCGTGCTTGACTCTCTGTCTTTCATATCTTTTGGCGCGGTGTTTCCATATCTTGTTCGTTAGCAAGAGAAGCGGCGGGTAACTCTTTCGTATCGATTCGCGCGAAATTTCTTGTGTTGATTTGTAATTTCCGTGACAATCAGATCGAGGAGCTCTTGTTCTGAGCGGTCATCACGTGCTCGTTAGCTGATGAAATCGCTCTTTAAATGCTGGCAGATGTCCAGTCTTTTGTTTACCTAAAGTCATATACCTCGCCTCGCTTTCTCAGAAGCATTGTGTAGTGCTGCGTGAGTCAACTTGAACGTACTGTACTGTACAGTACATCTGTACTGCGTACGCTTCCATTCATGCTTCCATTCGTTGTCGTTTGCAAGTTGTTACTAAAAGTTGGCATCTCCCACCCCCTCCTTCCTCTTTTCTAATCGCCAGTGGTAACGCCTGTTCTATTATTATTATTATTATTATTATTATTATTATTATTATTATTATTATTATTATTAAATAAGCTGCCCGCGTGCGAGTTCAAATTGTTTGTTTCGTTACAATACACGTGCGAAGTTAAAAAGCTGGAGGTCAGAAACCTTCGATCATTGCAGCGTAAAAGCGATTTCTAATTAACGCAAAAAAAAAGGGGGGGGGGGGGGAGGCTGAATTGGTAGAGCATCGGACGCGTTATCCGGAGGTTGTAGGTTCGGTCCCTACCCTGCGGCAAGACGATTTTTCATCCACTTTAATTCCTTTCCACTTACGTCATAATTGCGCTATACTACATCTAAAGCATACAAGTAATGTTCTTTAGCTTCAGTCCGTTGGCTTCATAAGGCATGTCTCTACACTGAATTAATAGTTACACATGTTTCGCAATTTGGCGTTAATTACTCGCAGGCGGGCTTTGCTTTGTGCCCACCCCTCACTCTCTGTTCATCTCCTGTTCCGAGAATCGAGTCCGAAGTGCACACGCAGCGCGCGAGCACGTCAAAAATGACCCGAGCTGAAGCTTTCGTTCAAGTGCGCAGTTGTTGCGCCGAATGTCGTTGGCCTTCTGGTCGGGTGGCACACACACAGCTGCCGCGCGGCGCGCCTTTTGTTGGCGGAAAGTGTGGTTTTTCCTCTCCCTCAGCCATTGCGGGCTCATATACACGCGTCCCGCACAATGGACCTATTGCGCAAGCGACGTTTAGCCGCCGCCGCGGCCGCCGATCTTTTATTGTGTCGTCTGCCGGGAGAGGAGGAAAGTGGGAGAGGGCGAAAGACCGCTAGGGGGAGTGTGCCCGCAAATCAAACGGTAAACTGCGCGAAGCGGCGGGGTTCTATTTTTGAGGCGGTCCTTCTCTTCCCTGCACGAAACAAAAAAAGTGCGGATAGCGCACCCAGACAGGTTGTGACCCTTTCCATTTCGTCGGCACGCCGTAGCCGTTTTGTGGACGTGTTGTAGCCGTATTGTAACGCGGAGCTACGGAAGCGGTTGTTTGTTGTGATGAAGTTGTGAGTGAAAGTTGGTCGTGTTGGTCATCGCAGAGGTGCTCTGGTGTGTGCAGCGGTTTTGCCTGTAGTATCTTGCATATAACTGGTGTGTATCTTGTGCTTTTATTCCTGGCAGTACGTATGGACGTGAACATGTCCACAGTCGAACATGCGGCAGTTTTATGTGCATCGATACCTATTTCATTGTAATCCATGAGTGTATGTGAAAATAATGGAATCGGAAATGCCTCAAGGCAAACTGTATTCGTAGGACTCTGTCTATGCAGGCTGCTCCCTTTCTTTTTATTTTTTTTTTTACTTTGCAAACGTACCTTTAAACATAACACAAGGATATGCTTAAAAGCATACAAGATTTGTTTTGTGCAAGAAGTCTAATGAGGAATAGTAATATGCACCATACAGTTTTTCCAGGAGCATAGGCAGAATGTTTTTTTTTTTAAGGGGGGGGGGGGGGGGGCTTCAACCACTTCTTGTGTGCGCTCCTGCGTGCATTTGTATGTATACACATGCAAAATTGCAAAATTTCGAGCCCTTCCTCTCAACTGTGCCAATGATGTTTTCATTTTATTTCTCAAACTGCACTTTTGGATGCTGTCCTTGAGCATTTCAACCCTGTAAATGATTACCTGACCTACTGGTTAGTAAACCGCAGAAAAAGAATAAAAACCCAGGCAACCCTAGCTGCAGAAAACAGTGCCAGGGGCAAACGGCAAAGACACTCTTTCCACCTGCACAAAATCAATCACTCCTTTCCCACGTTATGTGGACATTCCCACATATTCTCACAGCTCTGAGCGTGCATGCCGTCGCTCCCAGCCCTACCTCTGGGCACACCACCTCCTCCCCGCTGACACGTGACACCACATTTTCGGTCGTGGGGGAGGGGAACGGAGGTTATTTTGGGCCACCTGGGCTCGGAGGAGACACATGCTCGACAGACACAGGGGGTTCTCACCCCTTGTTGCTCCTCCGAGGCCGCACCCGCCGGCCGACACCAATGGAGGAGTGTTCGGACGGCGTGGTTTTTCTGGCGGGTGCAGCCTTGCTGACCGTCTCGCTGTGCTGCCTGTCGTATGTGGTCTCCCTCTACGTCCAGGCGGCCCGGGACAGCCACTGGGTCAGATCCTTCTTAGGTGATGTCTATTTTTTCTGCCTTTTCTGTGATCTCTCGTGTCATCTGTACTGACAGCCAGGGCTTTGTCAGTTTGCTGGCTCATGGTGACCGTTTTTTCAGCTTGACATGGTTAGCATTGTGAATTTAAATGCTTGTGAACTCTTTACTTTTGCAGTGAAGCTGTCCTTTTGCTGTCACTGAGTACTTTAGTTCACTAATCTTAAGTCTATGGTGGGAATCGTGACAAACGCAGGGGAAAAAAAAACGGTGTGGACAGAAAAAGTGCAAACTATCAACTAGTTTTATTCATTTGGTCGCTGCATTCATATGCATTGTTCAAAAGTCCCAAAAAGCGTGGAAAGGAGGAGGATATACATTTCAAGCCTACTTCACATTAACAAAAACTGCACAGATAGTTGCTTTCCATGTGGGATACAAAGCAACAGAAATGTCATTTATGTTTTTGCATACCCTATTGCTTACACTGTTGCTTTGTATTGTGTGAAATGCAATTTTCTGCGTAGGCTTGACCTGTATGCCCTCCTCCTTTCCTCCCCCCTTTCCATTCATTTGGGACGTGTGAACAATGCATATATATGCAGTGAACATATGAATAACACCAGTTGATAGCTTGCGCTATTTTTGTCCACAGTGTTTTTTTTTTCCTGTGTTCGTTCGACTGTGTGCGCAACGATTCCCACCATAGACATGCGCCAATGCGTCCAGTGAGAACTTTTAGAGTCGTTAAATCTTGTTGTGCTCTTCACTTTGCTTGCTTATGCGGACTGTTTTTCACCTTGACATGGCTAGTCTAGTAGCCCGTGTAAAAGAGCTTGCGAGGTCTTCTTTGAGGTAAGGCTTTTCTGCGTAAATTGCTTTTGCAGTGAAGTGGTTCCTTAGCTGTTTCTCCTCTGAGTATCTAGCTCACTGCATCTTGTGCTGGTGGGCTGTCATGCAGTTCCTCAGCCTTTTTAACTTGCGTTCTTTCTGAAGTTTTTCAGCTCTGTCATTGTGGCCTCAGGCGTCGCTTTGTTTTGGTGGCATGCTTGGCTGATGTTCAAAAAGTGCATGCCCGTCGCTGCATCCTTAAAGAATTCCTCATTCCATCCAACTTTTCTCGTATCCTTGTCGCTTTGAAAAGAGAGAAAGCACTTTCCTTTCTTGGATACTTTCCAAACTTGGAAGTAATAAAACATTTTAAGAAAACACTCTGAAAGAAAATGGATCTGTTGTATCTTGGGCATGTGTAGCACTTGCAGTGATCAATCATAATGAGCCAAGCCTTAGCTTGGAGTTGTTCCAACTAGGAACTTCACTCTGTTAAGGCATGTTTTCCAAAGAAGCTTGCAAATAATACATGCTTGCCCTGACCAGTGAGCTGCTGGGATGGTTGTTCTTAACTTTTCTAGCTTGAATATTGAATTGTTTATGAACTTATGATTTTTCAAGGAGAGCGTCTTGGTTTCTTATGAAGGCATGGGCTTGTTAGATTTGGTGCACATGTAGCTTGTGACAGCAGCTAGCTTCTCCCCACTTGAATGAGGCATCTAAGTTATTGATGATCTGGTGGTCAGGTTCATCGTTCACTCAGTTTTTGTCTATTTCATCGCTTACTTCAAACAAGGAAAAACTTTCTTATTATGCGTAATAACGTTGAAGAATGAAATGGAGGTGACAGGGCAGAGCACAAACTAATAGCTCACCAGTCTCCATTTGTGCAATAAAAAAAAAAAGGATTTTTTATTGTCTGAGGTGAATAGCTACCAATCAGCCACCCCTTCTGCAATTTATTTTGCATCTTGTTTACACTTCAAGGGCTTTTCTTTAATTGCATGTACAATATAGTTCACCCTTAAATGAAACACAGAGTGTAGCTACTGCTTACAGCTGAAAAAATTGCATGATGGCATGCTGAGCATATTTCAATGCATAGATATTAGCGTAATGTATTTTCCCAGCCTTGGCTGACTCTGTAAAGCGGAGATGTAGAGGCAATGGGTTCATTAACTGGATAGGTGTTCCTTTTGAGGTTGGTACCAAACTGTGTGTAGGTAATTACATATAGAAAACTTTACTGCATACCATAGGCTAAATGATGACTGATTCCTTGTATGTGCAAGATGTTTTGGCAGTGATTGTATTCAGTTTTGAAAAATCGGTAGGGGGGGGCAGGGATGGAACTGCTCAAAATTTGTAGCACCGGCAAACATCACTATGCTGTAATAGTCATCAGCTCATTATTAGTTGAATCTCACTAATAAACATCTCAATAAAACCTGAGTGGCAATGAGACTTGAGTGTTGCTATAGAGAGTTTAAACCAATCAGTGCTGAAGGCATGTCTGCATAGTTGGAGCTACAATTGTGGCTGGGGTGATTTTTTTTTTTGCATAGTGGAACAAATATAACAGTCTTTGTTGGCAGGACAAACAACATGAAGTACACAGAATTGTTCGCATGTATGACCCAGTTGTACTGTGAAAGGATGACAGGTCTAACAGCTCTCAGGAAAAAAGGAGCAAGTAAAATATGCAATAGAAAACGCTGCTGATCCAAGCCATTGTTCAGGCATTTCGTGCATTCTTCGAATAATGTGGTCAGTTTTCTGTTTTGTTTTTCCACTTAGCTGTCTTTTTATTTATTTATTTATTTATTTATTTATTTATTTATTTATTTATTTATTTATTTATTTATTTACTCTTTTGTGATGTTGAGTATTGCACATCTGTAGTCATTTGGAAGTCTCCAGTGCCCATCGTTTAGGTTCTTAGTATTGTGTCCTGTGCACATTGTGCTGTTAATATGTTACACTTAGTATAGGAACTCTTATAGGTCGCTACCTGTTGTGACATATTTTACATCATGATATGCGACAAAAACCATTGGTGTTTCAACTAGTTTTGTCCATTTAGTTACTCAAAATGGCTTTATTGGAAAAAAAAAAAAGACATATGCACATATCTTTTGAAATTTGGACTACCATAACCATCTGCTTGAAGAACGTAAACAAACATTGAATTGCTTCACACTTTGAAAATTTTTCTCTTGGGATAATTTAGATGAAAACAATAGTTACAACAGGTTATGTATCTTCATCATCATCTGAGTAGTTTTGTCGTGGATATTAATGCTATTGGTACCTTGCCATACTTAGAATTTTTCATCAGTGTGCAGGCATTCTTCCTGCTGGTGCACACACAAAATCAATCAGTCAATCAAATCTTCTCATCAAAACAAGCATATCCTGCTATATTTAGCTGAAGCACCATTTCTTTGTGAGACTGCACTGTTTCTTTGGACTTCATTTGTTTTATTTCGTTCATTGTATAATTTGCACAGTTGGATGCACTTTAAAAATTTTTTTTTTTTGAAAAGACATTCTTTTTTCAGAATGCATTGGCAGTAATGTATGGGAGGGTGGGCTGTTGGTTGGGATGTTTATAGTTCCTAGCTGCTTTTCTTGCTTTTATTATTATTATTATTATTATTATTATTATTATTATTACTATTATTATTATTATTATTATTATTATTATTATTATTATTATTATTACAATTATTCTAGACGGATAACTGGTGGCACGGCCGCTACATAAAAAAGAGTAGTGGCCGTGCTGGTGGTCAGTTAGAGCGAAGGAATAGACACCAAGGAATTGGAAATACAGCTGAGGACGGTTGAGGGTTAGGTGGGATGATGGAATTGTGAAAATTGCAGGTATAAAATAGAATCGGCTCACATAGGGTAGAGTGAATCGGAGATGATTGGGAGAAGTCTTTGTCTTGCAGTGGAGATTAAAGAATTCAGCAGCCCTTGCCCCATTGCAAAAATAGGGGCATGTGCGTGCCTGACACAATACTTTTCCTTCTTTCTTTCTTTCTTTCTTTCTTTCTATTGCATTGCACAATGCTCCCTGCTTACTGTTCGTCCATGTGGGGAACGGGACGTCTTTAGCAGTGCAACACTTCCGTTGCCACAGGCAACGACGGTCACGCGGAAAACAACGAAGTGTGGCAGCGTGAAATGACAGATAAAAGATCAGATTGCCATATCAGAAACGGCTGATCGCCAACAACCCCATTATCCAGGGAGCATCGTTTATTGGAAAATGGTGCATACAAAAATGTGTGTGACCAGTGCACCTTCGAAGACCGCATTTCTGTATGCTTGCCGGCGCTGCGTTTTTTTTTTTTTGGTACTCTGCCTCCTCTAAAATCTGCGAGTTGATGATGACGATGGTTATTGGGATTAGCGGGCGATAGAGTAACTTTCCAACTACTAACCCAGCAAGACTGCAAGCCTATATGTGACGATCTAGTTCCCAAGCGACGAACGATAGAATTTTCAGTTGCGTCAGCAAGCAGGACCAAAAAAATTCAACGTTTTTTATTTTTATGCTGCCAGGTTCTAGATTGATACGCGGTAAACTGTCAGAATGTAGTGAAGTCACTAGGCATGAAAAATTTGGGTTTTAACAAATATGGAATTTCTGTTGTGTGCACAACCACTCTTAAAGGAATCACGTAAAAGTTAAATGAAGTGACTGAAGTTAAATGGCTTAACAATGTGGTTGCACAGGTGGGCTTGAGCGGCATTATGTGCATCACAATTGTGGTATGTAGATGTATAGAATTTTTTAGATATCAGGCTCTGGCATGCCTGCCAAGTGATAATGTTTGAGAGGTCAGTGGCTTGCAACTTTCCTCTCTTATTTTTTGTTATTTATTTCAATGAATTTGTTGCAACAAGTGCATTGTATTTCAATGCATTTGTTGACACACATGACAATGATCAATATGGTAGTACTTCGGCTAAGTACTGAATATTCAACATTGAACCTGTGGGGGTGCCATCACCCCCTGTAAGGTCGTCTGCGCCCCACGGCGCGCGCGTCTCGCGGATAAGCCGCAGTTTGGGTTGATGGCCGCCGAGCGGAAGGTGGCGTTGTGCTCGCGCGGGTGATTATCATCATCATCGTTAAAGTTAGCACGGTATCGCCAGCAGCGCCGCTGGGCGGCGAAGCTGGTGGGCGCACAGGGAAGAAAGAGTCTTTTTTTTTGGCGTTGGAGCGGCGATCGGGATGGACGTCTTCCTGCGGGGGGTGGGCGGGATGCGATAGCCGCGGGTCGCTTCCCGTCGGGGCCCCTCGTGGTGAGTCGACCGTCCGCGACGCCGCCTTCGCGTTACCTTGTTTTGCTGTTGTGTTGATTGGGTGTATTGGAATGTGTATAATTGGTTTTAGCGCGTTTGATTTATGATTCGGCTAGCGAGCTCGCCATGTAAAGTAGTTCAATAAATGTGCACGATGTTTGGATTGGTACGACCGTGTCTGCTGTCTCCCTTGCTCCGAGAGCGGCGCCCTCATTACGAGACCCCACACTGGCTGCCCAACGTGGAGCTCTTGGAGCATCGGACGACAGTTTTCGCGGTTCGGAACAACCTTTTTTTTTTTTTTTTTTTTTTTTTTTTTTTTTTTTTTTTTTTTTTTTAAGCCGGTGTAGAGTAGGCCTAGGGAGGGATGTTCATCGCTAGCGTCGGCGGCGTGCTTTTTTGAGAGCGAGGAGATCGGTTGCTGAGGCGTGTTTGAATTTGTCGGCACGTTGAGTTCTTTTTCTGCTCGCAAGTGGTTGTTGTTCTGTTAAAAACGTCGTTGAGTTGGTACGAGAGCCACGTGGTCCGCATCCTGGGGAGAGCAAGGCTTAGAGCACGTGGATTGTAGGCCAGGCCCGAAGCGAGTGAGTACGGAAGCCTCGTAGGTGGTCCGAGTTTTCTGTAAATAGCTTCTCCTTTCTCTTTGGCTCAGGGAGTCGGGCGTCGTTGCTGTCTTGTATTGCGGCTCGACGCCGGGGCGTCGTGACACCGTCCGGGACGGTGGGCGCCGATCGCTCGGTAAGCTGCTGTGTGCGGTGAGCGGGTAGGGCCACCTTACAGAGCTGATGTCTCCTCGCGGCCGCCTCTTCTGCGCCTATGCTGGGTGCTGGGTGGATGCCGGTTGTTGTCGAGCGACTCGTTAGGCCTAAGGCTCTGCGGAGCTGCCTGTCGGGACACAACCCGTTGGGTCGTGGCGTTGAGGTGTTGCACTCTGCTTCCCTCTTATCTTGCGATGCACGAACTAAGAAAAGCAACCTTTGTTTTAGATGAACTGGGCGTCTCGGTCACCGCCGATGTTTTTGCTAGCCGTACTAAACATCGTACCACGAGGGCGATGAGCCCGTAGCTCCCCTTCCTTTGTCCTACCGCACCGTTCTGTCGCGAATGTTTTTTGAGTGTACGCAGCGGGATTGATGTAACCCGCGGCTGGCTGTCCTCTGCACATCGTCTTCGCCGCTGGCCAGGAGTGCGGTCGAAACATCTCGGGAGATGGACATGCCTGGGACCTGCGCAGCGGCCTGCAGACCGGCGGCCTCGTGATTGCTGCTCGCAACCGGAAGACGTGTCGGCGCGAGTGACGCTTTCTCGCGCCGACGGCCACGTTGTCGTTGCGGGTCTGGGACTGAGGTCAAGTCGTCGAGCCAGTGCAGCGGTGTCGACCAGCGGCTGTGTTGCAGTGCACGGACATTCGGACATGTGTTGTTGTCTTTCGTAGAGCTTGTGTAGCTGTTTTCTTTTTTTTTACCGGGGTATGTTTTGAATTAAGGTTGGGAGGATGTGGGGGTGCCATCACCCCCCTGTAAGGTCGTCTGCGCCCCACGGCGCGCGCGTCTCGCGGATAAGCCGCAGTTTGGGTTAATGGCCGCCGAGCGGAAGGTGGCGTTGTGCTCGCGCGGGTGATTATCATCATCATCGTTAAAGTTAGCACGGTATCGCCAGCAGCGCCGCTGGGCGGCGAAGCTGGTGGGCGCACGGGAAGAAAGAGTCTTTTTTTTGGCGTTGGAGCGGCGATCGGGATGGACGTCTTCCTGCGGGGGGTAGGCGGGATGCGATAGCCGCGGGTCGCTTCCCGTCGGGGCCCCTCGTGGTGAGTCGACCGTCCGCGACGCCGCCTTCGCGTTACCTTGTTTTGCTGTTGTGTTGATTGGGTGTATTGGAATGTGTATAATTGGTTTTAGCGCGTTTGATTTATGATTCGGCTAGCGAGCTCGCCATGTAAAGTAGTTCAATAAATGTGCACGATGTTTGGATTGGTACGACCGTGTCTACTGTCTCCGTGTGCTCCGAGAGCGGCGCGCTCATTACGAGACCCCACAAACCTTGTGTTTTATTTTTCTTGTTAGCTCTTCCTATTTGTACATTGTGGTGCTGTCTTCACTAAATTTGTGTCAGCTCATTCCACCTCATCCAGACAATGCTACCCTCCATAGCAGTCTAGTGCCCAAGCCATCACAATGCTGAGCTTGATGTTATGGGTTTGCTCGTAGCTGTAGTGGCTGCATTTTGGACATGCACAAATGCACAAGAACGCTTGTGTTCCATTTACCTTAATGTGCATATGCACATTAAGTAACCACAGCTAGGTCAAAATTAATCCAGGGTACCTTGCTATGACATGCCTCATAACTTGTATCTTGATTTTGACACGATAAGTCCCAGAATATCATTTCATTAATAAATTTTGCAGTATGTCACTTGTGCAGTGTTACCCAGGCTGATCTGATATTTACAAATTGTCTTGTTTTGCAGGTGTCATGTTGTGAAGGCATGCTGCTTCATTTTCAGTTTATAGGTTACATGTGCATCAGCTACGAAAATACTTGTATACAGATGAGAGTCCCATGGTATAAATACTGAAAACTACAGAAAACTATTGAAAATGGGGCCCTCACTTGGAATTTACAACAAAATTGAATTCTGAAAATTGGCAGAAGATTAGTAGGTGGTTAACAGGCAACAATTGGAAACATGAAATGAAGTTATTGGTAGGAATAAAATACAATGCAAAATTCATTATGCCAATGCAATACAATGCAAAATCAAATGCAATACAGTAAAGAACATTCATAATAAAAATGAAAACAAAAAACAGAAAAGGAAAGAACAAGCAAAAGAAAAATGAGAGGAAAATGCAAACCAAAATGAATGGAAAAACTACATAAAAAATTACATACATCAAACTAGGGTGAGCTATCAGAAAAATTAACAGAAATGATTTTAATGAAGCTTTAAAATGTGGCCACAATTCAAGAAGTACAGATAAGCTATTCCAAAATTGAATGGTAGCGAATTTATGTTTTTTACCTGTAGTTAGTGCAAATGGGTGGTAACAAGTAATTATAATTAGAAGCAAACCTGGAGGGGTAAGTAATATGGTGGGGTTGTAAAAGGTGTTATGAAGCCCACACTATAGAGTCCACTCAATGTATAGAGTGAATAATTGGGCTCTGTATAGAGTCCAATCAATGGCATTGTTTGTTACATTGCTTACATAATACTGTGATAGCTGAAGTGTTATCTAACATAATCAATCTTATCTAATCATAAAGCCCAGAGGTTCCTGCTTGCGACTTTTCTGGGTGACTCGTCGAAGGCAGCTTGACAGTCGGTATAGAGCTTATGCGCGCCAACAGTTGGCTGTCAATGCTTGCGACATAGCTAGTTTGACAGGACTTGTTCAGCAATGCGTGGAGTTGAATGTAAGGGGGTGAGTGACGTCATGAGATGGTGGCGAAGCGTGACGTGTCGCTTTGTGCGCTGTGTCTTCCTTGACAGGCAAACCGAAGCCTCCCGTGCCTCCGAAGCCCACGGCGCTGCTCTCGGAGGCAGGCAACCGCCGGCCGGTCATCACCGTGTCGCCGCTGACCGAGACGACCGACCAGAGTCATGCCAACGGCGTCACGAAGGAAGGTGACAGTCCGGAAGACCCCTGCAAGAAGGAAATGGCTCACGAGTGAGTTTGGTTTCGATTTTGCCGACATAGCTAACATGCTCGCGTTTTTGAAGTGAATCGCCTTGTTTGCCTGATCTGTTTCGCCTTCTTTGCCCACCCTGGCAGGCACTGTCATTTCTACACATCAGTTTGCCCGTTTTCGCAGCGGTCAGTAAAGTTAATATAATGAATGCAGACATCACAAATCATTTGTTATAACGTAATTAAATGAAGTATAATCTTGCCATTAATGTGGTGTTTTGAATATACATCTATAACAAACTTTGGATATAACGAAGCCATTTTAATGCCATGTGCCACTTCATTATATTCCAACAAAGGAACTTCAGGGAAAGATTGAAGCTTGAGGAAATGAAAAATGCGGGAACACAAGTTGTTGCAGGAGCTTGGGGAAATGTTGGCTTCAGCGGCACTCCGTGTTCACGATGTTCACGACTTTTTCATCACGTCATTACAATGAGCTTTGTCTGTGATCGAACTTTCACAGCGGGTGCAAAGTTGCGTGCCTTAGCTCAGCCGAATAGCCTTTCACCTTTGCTGCCAGGACACCAACTATTATAGCTTTTTGAGATGCACGTCCTGTCATGAGAGAACTTTTGTCCCATCTGAGAGGTCATAAGCTTTTGCTTGCGTCGACAATAATCGGTGAACGATGTTTGCATGACTCTTCCTTTTAATAGGAAAGCATTACATGAGAAGTAAAAGGGCGTTTCAGAAATGGTGATTATGTAGCATTATCTAAAAAAAAAAAACAATTTGCGAGCTAAAATGGGAAAAAGGAAAACTGCGCTAGTGAATTGAAGTGGGACGTGTAAAAAGTAGGGACATTGCATAAAAGTATAATGAAAATCAATTATATGCTGGAACATTAAATAATGTTTAAAAAGTTTATAGTTTGTGTGAGGCCTACTGTGTTTAGCAGTGTGGTTTTCTGGGTCAGTTGGTACATGATGTGAAGTTAAAAGTTCCAGCAAGTTTCAAATCTGAGCACAAGAAGAAGGAAGTAACGCACAGGACAAGGCAGGTGTTTACTGGCATGATAAAAGCACTGACTAATGTTTGCTTGATAACAGTGTATTAAAAACTACTACGTCTCTGCCTCAATCCCCAAGTGCTTTGCACGCTCCGAGAGTTTCTCGTAGGCACGTTTTGCCGCAAATGTTTCATTCATTTGGGGTGCTGTTATCAATGCTTCACGGTTAAATCATGAAATCTACTTTGAATACCTTTTCTTCAAGCTATTCTGTGACGTATTCAAGCATTGGTGGCTCCCTGTTTCACACAAGGCGTTTGTTCACTGTATGCCTTAGTTTTTTTTTTAGTAAAACCACTAGGAGGAATTCAGAATGATACAAGCCATTTTGATGGCATTGCTGTTCAAGTCCCGCTTGACTTCATATTGCATTGTGCAATGCGGTCAGCTCAAGATAGTTGCTGTAACCTTTTCTCGGTACGCAGTGCTACTAAGTAAAATTTCTGTTTATTTTGTAGCTACAGGCAAATATGAGGGTATTAGGCGCTATGTATTGCATAGCTCTGTCTGGCAAAAACTTTTCGTACCACTGATCATTTAAATACCCTTATATATTTGCAGTAAACACACAGGGCTAGGAACCAACTGGCACACTACGGCTCTGAAATGTAAATGCACTGGTAACTTTCATGCTGCTTGCTTATGCCATGCAAATACAAAAAAAAAAAAGAGAGATGTCACCTATCTGGCTGTGGCTTTGCTTCCACGTACACTTTAGTTATTTATTTATTCATATTATCCCACAGGCCCAAGAGGAGCATTGAGCAAGGGGGTTACAGTTTAATGAGAGCAAATAAGGCATAAGTGGGAACTTCATGAAAAGGAAAACTAAGAAATGTTAATGTCCCCTGACTACGGGCCTGGTCTGCACCCATCAGGATAGCTGCTTAACCCTTTCAGACGCCACCTATCAGGAACTATCTGTAAGTGCGCCAAATTGACAGAACATTATTTCAAGGCACTGTTGCAACAAAAGTATTACCATAATACAATGATTTATGTGTGTTATAGTAATACTTCCTGATTAAATTATAATTAAATACCTATTTATTCCTGAAGTCACTCCTGCTCTGTTTTTTTTGCATAAATCGAATCAAATCTCAAGGCTAGAAATATGGTGCAAGTTTGGTTTTGGTTATGTTGATTTTCAGCAAAGAAAAATTATACTTTTGACGTGGTTCATGGGAAGTGGCACATCGAACAACTCATCGAACATCATGGTGCCTTCCAGTAACGGGATCATATGCAAAAGTACACTGCAAAATGAAGTTCAATGAAGGCACGCTTATTTCGCTGGAGGTTCAATTAATCCGAAGCTCACGGTATCTTCCTCTTTCTGAGTCTCTAGTTGACACAACTTGCTAAAAACAAGTGGTGTACACAGTTGTGTACAAAGCATTCTCAAAGGGTTAAAAGCTGGACTTCCTAGCGAAGTGATGTCGTAGCAGAAAACAAATCAACAAATCCAAGCATCAACTGGGACCAACACGTCGAAGCCCCTTCCGCGCTCAGCTGCACGCTGCCGCAATGCGGGGTTTCTGTGTTGGCGTTCCACTCGGTCAGTGTGTCTGTCGTGCTCGACATGAGAGGGAGCCACTTGTTTCCTCAAAACTGTGGCGCCGTTATATTTGCGGCGCCAGCACTCCTGGCGTCGTGCCACCTTGAGGTTTGCTCCGGGCATCGATGGGCGCGGGCCGGGTTTTCGGGCCTCCGGCGGTTCTATTTTGGAGTGTGTGCTCTACCAGCACCTCCTAGCATTCGGAAATAGGGAGAAGTTGAAAGTCGTTTCGCTCGCGTTTGTTCTAGCTACGCCACAACGTATGTCCGCCGCATGAGTCCTGGTGAGTTTTGCCGCAGGCATAAACACAGCCCCTGGTGTGTTTATCCTTCTCCTGAGCCCTGTTTTCCTTTGTGAGCTATGGTCCTGCTAAGTTTTGCGGGCTCAGCCTTTTTCTGTTTGGGCGCGGAAGCCTTGCAGTGTGCCCTTCGCATGTGGCCCTGAAGTGTTCTGTGGTTCCTTCACAGCCTCGGTTCGGTTTGCGATTGCTTCGCTGTGATGGTTGTGGAGCTTGTAGTACATTACAGCTGTGTTTAAGGGACTTGATGAATATAGTAAAGCAAGGTGGGTGCATTAAATCTTCTTTTAGAAGTAATAAAATGCTTATTGAATTCTGGCACTTTTCATTGGTAGAAACATAGTTGTAGAAAATGGATTGTCTCGGCAAAGCAGCTGTACGTATACGCTAACAGCCTTTCAAACGTGTAGCATCCTATTAATTGAAGTCACCACTGGGCTGTTATTCAACCAATGAGTAAGTGTTTAGAGTATGTTGTAGTGCATGGCAGCAGTCTCCTGGACATTCACCTTTCCCACCAGGTCCCTCCATAACGGCTATTTCTAGTTTTCAAGCTTTGCTCGGGCGTAAACATTGATGATGTCTAACAGCGCTACTCACCGGATAAAGGTTTCAAAGTGGCTTTGTCTGTAGCAAACTTCTAGTGTATTACTAATATTTTTAATGTTGTTTCAACTGGTTCCTTACAGTTTCCAATTACCTTTGATTAAGAGACATAAAGACTTCAAAGGTTTGTCAATGTTGTGAGAGAAGCCTAGGTTAGCGCAAGAATATTGAGCCTACATGGAGCTCAACAAAATTTCCCAAACTGTTCCACTCTTCAGATGATGCAGTGCCCCACATTTCACACTTAACAGTTAGGGAGTTTTCACTGTGTGCTTGTCATTGCCTACTACTGTGTGCCATGCTTGGAAGAAAGGGCTGTCGTCAGTAAAGTTTCTAAGGGCATCACTTGACTCGGATGACAATGATGGTTACATGTGGTCTGCTCTCCAGTTTCAGCCCTCGTCTCTTTGGCACAGCAAGCAACATTCTGTTTTATGAACAGGTGTGCAATTGCACAACCGGTTTGCGCAAGCTCCTGCAGCAGGAAGTGACTCAGTGAAAGAGTTGGCTGCAGGAAAAGTGTTGTAAGCACTTTCAAGCTGTTTGTCACTTCCTCGTTTTCTGTGGTGTCGTTGAAAGTAGACGGACAGGTGCTCGGTATTGGTAAGTTCGACTGTGAAACAGTAAAGTTCAGCTTTGCTAGTTGCTATATGGCTAGTGTCATCCGTAGTTTAATTGCCCATGGCATCACTTCGCGTTCTTCTGACCTTTGTTTCTCCTTCGCTTGCTGCTTTGGTATCTAGGATATGCTAGCAGGATTTATACAGAGAGTTTTAAAGTGACATCAGTATGAGCATTTTGTTTCAGCTGCGTTAATCTGCTGTTGGGGCCTTGTGGATACAATGTTGTCCTAGTTGGCTTGAGGTCATGAGTTCAATTCCTGTTCACTGCAGCTACAGCTACATTCTGATAAAGGGCAAAAGTACAACTGATCATTCCAGTTCTATCTTGGTGCATTCTGGAGAATTTAAAGTTGTCTTAAATTATTCCGAAGCTCTCCACCCTGGCACCTTTGTGGACCCAGCTGTTTCGTCGGTCAATGAATCAATCTATCAGTCAATCAAATTGTTTATTTGTGTCATACTGCAATTAATTTCTTTCTATTTTTATTAGCTTCAGTTCTTAAATTAATACCGATATTGTCAGTCGGGTACTTTCAGCACCAGTGCGAAACACGATTGGGTGATAGAAAACACTATGTATCAAGAGCATTTTCATTACATGAACACGGGGTCCTTATTTGTGAAAGTAATGCTTTGAGATTTGCAGGGGTTAGTGTTTCCATAAAATTGCCTGTTTGTGGCCGTAAACAGCATACTGTTAGTTTACGAGCTTCAAGCCATTAATTTCTCTTTGCAACTCACAGAAAGTGTGATGTTCACAGATTTCCTGGAACGTCCTTCTGATGCTGACCCTGTGAATGCGCTTAAACGCACTTAAGATGTCTCTATAACGACTACTGGCATAAAATTTCAGATACACAACTGTAAATGAAAGTAGAGGGTGCATCAACTTGAAAATACTATTCAAAGAGCCCCCTAAACCAGAGGTCAAAATTTAGTTGTGGTGTTGCAGTTGTGCACGACAAGTCTGCAGCAAACACATAGCCGCGATAATTTTTCAAAATGGTGCCACAATAGCGGAGTTACATGTGTTTGATGATTGCAATGCAGCCTTTGCTTGTTTTGCTCTTTTGCTCCATTGGTTAGATCATCTCTCCTCCTGCCATGTGAGGAGGTAAAGCAGGGAGCACCCATAGTGCAGGCTAAACAGGTTCTTGCCGCTGGTCACGGGACCAGGTTTTACTGGTGAAGTCACGACCAACTCTGGGGATACAGAAAGGCCCAGAGAGGAGCACGAAATTGCTTTTTGAGGGGTGGGGTGGGGGGGGTGGGGGGCTGGCGCATTTGGTACTGTTGATCATGGTGGCATCCTGAACTCAATGCATGTGTTTACTTGAAATATTAAAAAATATACTGGAGGTGGTTTAGGGGCCCCTTAAGGCTATTAGGCACGCATAAACATGCAGTTTCGCTGCATTAGTTTGAGAAGCCAGGCCACCTTGACGTGCATCACAGGGCAGGACAGGTGTTTCAGCATTCTCCATTTTTATGTAGCTCCTGGGCGTCCGTTATAAAAGGTCTCGCATGCTTGCAGGGTGACGGTGGTCATAGAGCACCGAGCAGAAGCGGAGGCCCTGTGCAACGGTTCGAACGACGCAATGCCTGCGACCGATGACAAAGTCGACCCCACTCCGAGCACTAGCGCGCAGCCAGTGCAAAACGGCGAGTCCGAAGCGCAGTCCAAGGACACGCAGCAGCCATCAGACAGCAGCAAACGGAATACTATTACAGAGGACTGGTAGGCATCTGCTGTTTTTCTTTTTTTTTTTTGTCAACAGTGTTTGAATTCTACGTGCGGTCACTTTGCTCGACTGTCAGCATTGTCGTTTTCATCGTATACTCATTTTATTTATTAATTTATTTTCAATACCTCAAAGGCCCCAGCTGGGGTATTACATGAAGGATGGGTATTAATTGCAATGAAGAAGTGATTCGACAGCAGCCTTGAATTGATGGGGGTCGGAGTGGTGCACGGCAGTTGCAGGCAGACACTTCCAGTCCCATGCAGTTGTAACAAAAAAGGAGCGAAGACGGGCAGTAGTCTGTGCTGGTGGAGGGTACAGCGTTCTTGGATGGTTTGTGCGGCTTGATAAGCAATGGACTTGAAGGATTGCTGGAACTTCAATAGGAGCATTATAAAATTTGGGATAAAGGCATAGTCTGGATATATGACGTTGTAATTCTAGGTGAGTAAGGTGACCACGAGTTTTAAGTTCGGACACGCTGGAATTATAGGAATACTTAGAGTAAATCAAACGAACAGCACGAGTTTGAATTGATTTTAAAATGTTAGGTTAGATTGGTGAGGATCCCCAAACAGAGCATGCATATTCCAATTTAGGACGAACAAGTGTAAAATACGATATTAGTTTAACTGATGGGGGGTGCAAGTCTTAAATGCCTTACGTAGAAAACCCAAAGTGTGATTTGTGGAGTTAACTATATTAGTCACATGGGCTGACCAGGAAAGATTACTTGAAAATGTTACGCCAAGATATTTGTAAAATTCAGCGGATGAAATTGTAGAGCCAGAAATGGTACATTCTGCTGGCTGGTGATGAGGCCTGCGGTGAAAAGATACTAATGAAGGTTTTTTAATGTAAAAAGACATTAACCACTTATCACACCAGGATTTAGTAAGGTTGTTGTCAGAATATTAATATCTCTGCTGTTCGTTATGGGACAGTATACGACGCAGTCATCTGTAAAGAGACGAATGTTAGAAGAGATATGAGCTGGAAGGTCACTAATATAAATAAAAAAAAGTAATGGTCTGAGCACTGTATCTTGCGGCACACCACAGGTTACGGAGGAATGACTAGATGAGTGGGCGTTAGCGTACACAAACTGTTGGCAATTAGTGAGAAAACTGCAAATCCGATTAAAATACATTTGTGTTAATGTTTAGTCAGAAGGCTTTTTGGAGTACTCGTTGATGTGGAACTTTGTCAAATGCTTTTTCAAAGTCTAAGAGAGCATCAACAGGTATTTTTAAGTCAAGGCTGGAACTGATATCGTGATAAAATAAAGCTAGTTGTGTGTCAAATGACAGTCCTGAGCGAAAGCCGTGTGAATGGCATGAAAAAAGTTAGTTTGTTGTGCTGACTGGCATGAAGAAAGTTATTGATGTCTCAAACACTTGGGATGTTATGGTACTGCAAAACCTCATTTTGGTAAAGATGGATATTTATTGGGTATAGGGAAGTAAACTTAAATTCTCTCGCATCGAATAATGGATATCAGCTCATCACAGGTGTTGGAGGTAATAAAGCTTGAATTTTTTATCTATTAATCCCTCCTTAGACCAGCTTCATCTTTCCTTGCTGTCGCAGTCATTTATTGTTCGCTGGTCAATTTCTAGCTTTTGCCTCTTGTCATTAAGTGACCCAGCCATCTTTGATATTTCTTTAATTTTTGCTCTAATGTTAGTGACCTCTACCATTCTTTGAGTCTAGTGGTATGTAGCACTGATCATGATTACTCGCTTGTTTGCCTGTATTTTCATGTGCTTTTATATTGCAAAATATCTTTGTTTACGCTCCATCTTTATGTATACCCCTCTGGTGGCCTTCAAAGGTTAATGAAGGATCAATGTTCATGAAGGGATCATTAAAATAGATCATGAACATTACACTGCGAACACTCTTGTCACTTCAGTGCCTAAGGTTTGATATCACATTTAACTTGCTCAAAGTGTATAACTCTTGCACTTCCTTGCAGTACAATCCATTTAATAATTTTTTTGGTTGTGCAAATAAGGGATATGCTAGTACTGAACTCTTGGTGAGCCTAAAAAAAACCTGTGGTCCACATGTGCAGGTCCATCAAGGACAACGTTGAGTCGGGAGATGAAGCTTGCTGCACACGACTGTCACAGCTCATTCACCGCAAGGCTAAAGAACTGTCCACTCACCTCACGAAGCCTCCTAAACCACTCAAGCCCCTCAAGGAGAGCAAGGCACCGCTGACACAGACAAAAAGCTTCGGCGACGAAATTCCTGGAGGGAGGCATGGCATTCGCTACGCCTGATGAAGACACCGAGGCCAGCTCGGACTACCAGGATGTAGACTTCAGTAAGATCGCGGTCGCGGAGGTGACTACTGTGTCAGTTCACAAGGAAGGCACACCCAAGCCGATCATCGAAGAAAATGAGTACGAAATAGTCGAAGCGCCTCGTGAAGAGATCAAGCCTACTCCCCTGCCTGTTGCCCCTATCATGGTCATCGTAGAGGACGAAGCAACCAAGCAGTCCAGCGTTGTTCCCGAGGCCACCCAGAAGAAGACGAGGTCTTTGGAAAAGCCGAAGAGGCCGCCACCGCCCAAGCCCGAAGCGGCGAAGAAGCCGCGCGTCAGATTTGGTGTCGAGGTGTTTCCCTCCGACATCATCGCTGCAATGGCTGCGAAAAAGAAAGGTGCCGCGACCGAATCGAGCGTGTCTCAGTCGATGCCGGCCGATGCAGAAGCAGTTTCGGCGAAGGACGCACCTTCAGACAAACAGGCGCAAGAGGAGCCTGCTCTAGAAAATCCCATCCTTGTCCGAGTCAAGGAGAGGGAAGAGCCGAGTCCCGTACTTTCAACCAAGATGCCAAAGTCGATGTTCCCGCAGTCGTCTCCCACGAAAAAGGTGAAGCCTCAGCGACCTCCCCCTCCGAAGATTCCCACCGCTGCTTCATCGCCTCATCCGACTTGTTCTCCTCCGCCTCCCCCATCGTCACCTCCCAGCTCCCTGGAGGAGCCAATGGCTTCACCCGCTAGTGCTGCACCGATTACGACGTTGGAAAGTGCTCCTGTTACAACAGATGAAAGCAAGAGTCCAGAACTCGTCGAAAGTGCCGTTTCCGAAGCTTCAGCAGTCGCGAAAGAAGAAGCTGAGGTCATTCCAAAAGAAGTGCCTTCGTGTTCCCCTCTTGTGTCTCAGGAACCTGTGATAGAAAGTGAAGTGATCCCTGCTGAAGCGAAAACCACCGTGGACGTTTCCAAGTCCAGCGAAACGCCGCGCAAGAAGCGAACGCCTCCGCCGAGGCCACCACCTCCCAAGTGCAAGCCGAAGCTGACGGAGATGGCGGCGAAGCCCTACAGTTTCGCAGAAGCCAGCGGTTTCACAAAAGCCTGTAACTCCAAAGAAGCCCGTGCCTTTGCAGCGACATGTCGTCTCACCGTCATCATCGAAGCAAGCGGTTCAATCCAACACGAATGAGTATAGCCAGACGGACGACCTTGTGGCATTTCGCGCGAAGAACATCGTAGCTGACCTCGACGCCCTCTTGGCTCAGAGGGAAGCAGAAGAGGCTGCGCGGGTGAAGAACGTGTCGTGCATCGAGGCGTCTCTCAAAACAATGGCGCGGGAAGCCGCACATCAGTTTAAGCAACCCGAGGATTCACCGTGCGGAACCCTCGACATCAAAACAGAAGATGTTCCTCAGGCTCCACCACGGAAGCGGCGTCAGCGCTCGAGGACAGTGGAGGCAGTGAGGGTCACGGGAGATGAGCATTGCAGGCAACCGCGTAGGAGCCACTCGCTGAATGAAGCTGATATACGGATCCGGACGGCCCAGAGGCTAGGCCAAGGCAATAGTTCTGACGTCGCAGCTACCATAACCGAAACGTTTGTCATGGTGTTGGAGTCGCCTCTTACGACAAAGGAGCTGAAGGACCTGTACACCAATGTCACGGTCGCCCCTACGAAAGACCGTCGCTTCAAGGAGGTTCCCAAGCCAACGCCCACGACTGGAATGCGTTTCAGACCCCTTCCACCTCCTCCACCGCCACCACGGGGAAGGTCTAAGTTGCCGACTTCATCTGCTGCGAAGTTCTTTCGACGAAAACCCTTCAACGCCTCCAGCAGCCGGAAGCGAACCTCCGAGCACCGTCCGATCGAAGCTCCCGCCCAGGAGGCGAGCGAAAGCCCAGTGGCACGTGAGAGCGTCGAAATGAGGACGAGTCCGGCTAAGCATGATTCCAAGCGCGACTCTAAACGCGATTCCAAGCGCGATTCCAAACGTGATTCCAAGTCCGAACCGCACAGTCGGCAAAGCCCAAAGAGCGGAAGCACTTCGCCGAAGGTTCGCTGGGAGAACGGGGAGCCGAAGTCGTTCCGGCTTTCCAACAGCACCTTCTACGGTCCGCCGCTCGAGATTCCACCGGAGGCACAACGGGGTGCCGAGTCACCGAGCACGGAGCCCAACGCCAGCAGCGAGAAGTCGCGGTCCAGCTGGTACGACGACAGTGACGCGTCGGGCGATGTCGCGGATGTCGACTCGCCAGCCGTGCCCAGTGACACCGACCCCGCGGTCAGCTCGCGCAGGTCCGACTCCTCCCCAGGCTCGGTGCAACGGTCGAAGACGAGGTTGAAGGAGAAGAAACGCGCGAGCGCGAAGTTTTACTGTGACGTTGAGGCAGAGCGGGAAAGTTCGACGGATAGAGACATGCCACCACGTACCCCTTCCAGGGCGAGCGGTTCGGACAGGGCGGTCGAGGCGGCTGAGAACAAAGGGGAAGACACAGACGAACTCCTCGAGATGGCCGAAGGTCTGCAGAAGGAGATGACGCAAGTGTTGGTGGCAAGACAGAAGAGGCTGCTGGAGACGTTCGACAGTGAGCTGTCAGCACAGAGGGGTGAGTGTTGACTTGAGCGCAAATTTGTTTTGTAGCATGTTAGCTGCTGTTTGAAAATGAATTAGCAGGTGACAAAATGAAGTGCATGTTTGCTAGAACTTAATGGAATGGTTGGTGCATTTTCTGCGCATAAAAGGTAAACCCTGCAAGCACATTGACGAGACGAGCACAGTATACCATCTAGGTTTATTGCCTGCATCATGTCAAGATGAATACACTGGCACGTCTTGTAGCACACTTGTGAATACGAAGTGTGAAAGAACAAACATCTAACCAGCATTGCTGTGGCAATTGTGTTTTTTTTTCTTGTTTTTGTTTGTTATTATATGCAGAGAACTCTGCCATCACGAGTGCACATATGCTAGGAATTTTTCGACATATGCAATATTCTTAATGAAGATAAAGTTTGAAGCATACTCTATGGCATGGCCACTGTCATTGCTTGGCCTTTCCAAGCTCTTTACTATTTATTTTCGTTGCCTTCAGGCTCTGTACTTTTGGCATGTGGTGAAAAGAAAAAGAAAAAATGAAATTAATGTAGTCTAATGCAGTAAAGAACTTAAAGGAGTACTACGAAATGAGATAGTAATGAAAACGTTCAGAAAGGGTTGAAGTTGGTGACCAGTTCTGCAAAAAAAAAATTTTAAATAATAAAAAGAGTTTGAGGCAGAATTTTTTTGTTCTTTTTGTAACACAGTTAGGCCAGATCAGTCCTACAGTTCAGTTCAGTTGCCTACAAGATAGTTAACACACATTTGTTAAGTAACATTCAAGATAATCTGTTATAAACTGTTTCACCACTACCTTGGTAGACATTATAAATATGTCTGTAAGACATGCATCACTGTATGCTAAGAGTTGCACATTTCAACCTGTTTGCACTGGCTGATTTGTAAGATTTAACTCTTTTTACTTTCAAATGTCAGATTTACATATGCCTGGTACTGGCCTGGTAAAAAGCATTGGGAAAAGGTGATGAAGTGACTCAATCCTATATGACACTCAGGATATGTTCTGGTAATTAGTGCAGCGATAAGAAACTCAATCAACGTAGTGCTATCTGGCTCACTGATAAGCAGTCCGGAAACTGTTTTTAATATGGAACTACCTTATCGGGCGCTGGAGAGGCTGCCATATTCATATGCCTCGCAGACAGCTGTGAATGACGAGAGTGAAAGGTGATAATGAACAATGAATTGATTGGCAATAATAATTGGTTTACTGAATAAACGTCGGAAGTTTTGATGCGATGATGCGAAGAAAGATAAATAAAAATCACTATGGCTAGAAGAAAGGCACTTAGGAACACATTTGGTATAGTTAAAGGCAACACGCGAAGCAGCGTCAAGCCACTGCCAGATGACATGCTTTAGTACAATGCCTGCATTGCAGTGTATGTTTAAAGAATTATTGGCAGTCCTTCTAAAATGATTGAACAACAAGTAAATTCAAAATTCTCTACTGAGAAAATGGATTATTTGTTATGACAAAGTAGAAGAATAATAGCTTTTTCTTTAATGCAGTGTTCGCGTATATATGCCTATAACGAATTTTTGGGTATTGTGCAGTTGTTTAAGTGTCAGACTCGACTTTGTAATGTGGAGGTCTGACTGTATAACCACGTGAAGCCATTGGTCAGTGAAACCGAGTGAAGCTTACAGGCAACCAGTTGTTTAAATTTTTTATTATTTGTGCTAGCAAATGCAGTGGGTTTATTAACTGTCATAAGCTTTGTATTCTTAACAAAAAAAGGAGTAACGGATTTGACTGCCACTGGGAGTTAAATCCGAAACCACTGCAAGGTATGCATTGTGCCTTATCTAGCTAAGCTGCAGTTATAATTTTACCTGCCTTTGTTCACTTTCCTGGTAAAAAAAAAGTGTTTTAATTTCAGCATAACAATGTTCATGCTTTTGGAAAGCGTAAAGGCATATGCCGAAAGGCCGATACCGACGTCTTCTTTGGTTTAAGTACAAGATAAATGCTTTTTTACACTTTTCTTTCTTTCGATGAAGTACGCCACAGGGACGATTGAGATAGCGTTTATCTTCCGCAGGTGGCCGTCTACGATGGCCACCTTTCTTGAACTTTTCTTGCACGCACAACGCTGTCCATTTTCCATCGACGTGTACTTAAATAAGTCCTCCTGCTAACCACGAAGTATTTCATTGAAATGAGAAGAGAAAAAATAAACGGGTGCCGCTGATCTCGCGGCTCATATCCCCCCCCCTTACGGTAGTCTCTTTATACGTGGCCTTCTTATCTTATCACGGCGGGAAACCCACCGCGTTGGATAGGCAGGCAAGGTCGTTGCTGCATTAGGCAGGGACGAGATTAGAAAAAAATAAAAGAAGAAACACACATGCACACCCTCGTCCCAAGCACGCTTTCCAGTTTGTGTGTTTGTTTGTAAGTGGATTGTACTGTTCCACAGCTTTCGCAATTTTTTTTTCTCTTCCGGAGCAACATTTTCCCTCAAACGACGGCCTGCACTTGAGTTCGTGCACAATGCTCGGACCGCCGGTTAACCGTTTCACGTTTGTACGGCAAGGGATATCTCGCGGAGGCTCGAGTGCCATCTGTTATGCGGCGGGCACGTCCGCCGGCTGTGTGCCGACGAAGAGCTGCAAGGTGTCGTGTCGGCTGTCTGTGTGTGCAGCGGAGAGCGAATCCAGGGAGCACCGGTTGACGGAAGAGAAGGACTCGCCATCACTCATGCCTCGCAAGGACCTCCCCAGCACCCACTCATCTGCCTCGGAGGTGAGAAGCAGTGTGGGATGTCTAGCCTGCCATATTGTCTCTTCATTACTTTTTTGCATGTAGGGATTAAAGCTGCTTCCACGTAACATCTAGAGTTGTCTTCCGGTGATCTACTCTATGAAGCTGCTTGCTTGTGCTATGCGAAACAAAACACTTAATTGCACTGTGCGCTATTGTTTCTCTAAAACTGTATTGCCTTCCCACTTATGTTGAGAAGGCAGTGATTTTTTTTTTTCAAGTTTAAGTAAAGTTAGGAGGATTTTGTGTGTATACCAGCTTGTGTCTTGAGGAAAAAAAAAAACATTTTTCAAAACCGTCCTCTTTTCTACTGGATTTCTAATTTTTTTCCTTTGTGTGTGCTCATATTTGATATGAGGACATATTTATAACTTCTTGTTACTTGTAGTGACTGTTCAAAGCATAGAGAAACTTATTGCAAAGTTTCACATCTGTGTTGTTAGAGTAAATAAAAAGAATTCGCTCTGAACTAAGTCTGTGTATTTGTGTAAGCATTATTGGATCTTGATTGGACAGAGGCAATGGTACTGTTATAGTAGGGCATAGCCATCACTAGCCAATTACCTTCATTTAACCAACTCTAGTTGATGTTTGCCAATAGTGAGCTAGCGGTAGCAATTATTTATTCAGCATTAGCATTTTTCTAGTATTCAATTTATATAGCAGCTCTAGCCATCATTAGTCAGTACTAACTAGTGCTGGTAATATGAGAATAAATGCGGTACATCAGGACAGAACTGCTAACCATTCACTAATAACAAATTGTGTGGGAGGGAGGGGTTACACTTTTGAAGCTCCTTGCACTCATTTTTTGATGACTACACAGGAACGTAATTTTCATAGGTTTACCTAGCCTGCCTAGTCTAGCTAATAATTTTCATTTATAATTTTCGAAATGAAGTGACTGTGCTACGCTTAATATTTCATCCACGGACTTGTCACTCGGTTGACTTGTTTCGAGTGTAAATACCTTCACTATCTTTTTTATCATGCTGGGGATTGAAATAGAGAAGGGAGGAGAATGCTTAGATATGAGGAAAATGTGGTACGATGTCTTTAATGCTGTAACAGCAAGTTTTTTCAGTACGTACAGGGCAACAGTGGTTTAAATGCTTACACAGCCCAGCTCACCGACCTGCCGTAGTGTGCGTTGTTCTAACCTTTGTATTTCCTCCGTGTTTATCACAGGATGCGGCCGTTTGTTGCTATTTCTGGTAGCTCCCCTTTTTCAGTTATCTTGCTGAGCTGTTCATACCTCGGTTTACATAGCGGTGAGCCGTGGGAAGAAATTGTTCATCGCAGTTAAGGTTTTTTATTTGTTTAGCGGCTATTGTTTCGGTATGATTTTCGAGAACCCCTCGCGCAGTGCTTGTTGCATGTGAAGCTTAGCAGGAGTGCACGAATAGTCGAGCCTTCAAATACTGATTAAATAGTTCATGTCATTCAATTTGTATTGAATTTGCATTCGATTAGACAATTTGCCATTTGAAGCTGTCAAATCCTTTCATAACAAATACAATACCCGTTGGAGTCGTAAAGGTGATAAAGCAACGGATGTGAGGCCTGTTTCGGATTATTCTTCTACAGGGCAGTGTTATTAAACGTGTTTACTTCCGTTAATGTTTACAGGTGTGTGTATGACATCTTTATACGTACATGCTTATGTATATACAAGCCCGAATTTTTATTGCATCATACGTCGTATGTAATTTATTATTTGAAGCCCAATTTTTTCTACTATTTATAATTGATTATGGTGGTTAATTTCAGTATACACATGCCCCCTAATTAGCAGCAATCGGAGGGAACAAACAGGGGTCACGGATATTCTAATTGACATCAAGTGAAAGAAATAGATGATGACGTCCTGGAGGTATATGTGCCCACGTATTTCATAGGACAGGCAACACGTGGATTGAACGAGCAACAGAATGGTTATCTAGGGATGAGAAATGCACTCGTGGAAGGCAGAGAGTTGTATGGAGTGACGAAATTAAGACGTCTGCGGGGATAAAATGTAATCGGCTCGCACCGGACGTGGGGTAAACTGGAGATCATTGGTAGAGTCCTTGATCCTGCAGTGGGCTCCTGCGTTATGATTATGATGATGATGATGGATATCTGATTCAGTGTTTATACTTCTCTTAGTGCTTGCTTGTGCGACCGAAAAAATATAGTTAACCCTTTATGAAAGACAGATGTTTGTATGTACATCGTGCGACTAAGTTTGCTCGCTTCTGTGCATCCGCAGGTGAGCTGGCAGGGATCGTCGGAAGATGAGAGCGATGGGGAGGAGACGCGGAACATGTCGCTGGACGAGGCCGCCCGACACCGGCGCAAGCGCAAGTGCATGTACATTGCCCGAGAGATAGCCAGCTCGGAACAGGCTTTCGTCGATGCCCTGCACCTGCTGAACAATGTGATGAACTTTCTATATTGTCTTGAGACATAATGAAATAGCGCATAGATAGACTATGGACCAGGCGAAGAAACGAACAGGACGTCGTGTTTTTTCTTCGCCTGGTCCATAGTCTTTTAGTGAACTTTTTTTGTTATGTCTAAGTCGGCCAGTACCAACAAGCCCAACTCTCTGCCCTCTTAGTTTAACTTTCAACGATTCTTATAACCAACTGTGTTACTGTTGCCCAAGTGGAAGATTGGGCAACCAGTTGGTAGACATGCTCAGAATTCAAAATGGTGCACAAGACGGGAGACTGTAAGAGGGATGATGCAGACATCACGCTATGCCTGAGTCTTTGATCTGGTCTCCTGTCATATGCGCAGTTTCAAATTTCGAGGTGTTATTGCATCTAAAAGCTATGGTTGGATTAAACTGGGGAGTCGGGCATGTTGCTACATAATTATGAGAAACTGCAGCGCAATAAACATATAGATGGAACAAAAACAACAAGGATGAGTGCTGTTTGTTCTCGTATCGCGTAGCTACAGTTGGGAAGTAATAGAAAGGCCAAATTACCTTTGCATACCTTCCACCGTGATATCTCATGACCAAAGAGCGATAAATTAAGACTGTTACCTGTGATGGGAAAGCACTCGTAAAGGTTGAAACATCATGTCCACGGTGCTAAAGAAACATGTAAGGCGAGGATGACTTGCTAGCAATAGGCAAAACAGTACGTAAAAAAGCACATGGCTTTTAAGCATGTAAATTGAGTGTGCACCTTTACTATTTACAGCAGCCTGAATTTCTACTTCAGTGAATGTATGGGATGCCGTTTTGATGAACTGTGGCATATATCTGACACCTCGGGCTCATTCAGATGCATCCTACTATCTAAGTATTGCATTTCGTTTCTCTGTGCAATCGCCAGTCCAGTGGAAAGACAAATGGTCAATATCAGAGTTAACATTGTCGAGGGGGATTGAAAAACACACCATTCAACATTCTTTAGAACGATTGTGAACCTGTGCTTGGTTGCAGGACTTCAAGAAAGCCGTACGAGCAGCTAGCGAAGAGCGCGGTTCGCCGATCGTCCCCGACGACGTCCTGGACCAGATCCTGAAGCACCTGCCTCAACTGGTGGACTTGAACGAGGAGCTGCTCGGGCAGCTACAGGAGCGCGTAGACAACTGGTGGGTCTTTCTAGTCTGTTTATGTAACCTGAAGGGACGAGAGGAGAGCAGAGTGGGTCAGGGAACAAACGGGCATTAAAGACATCTTAGTTGAAACCAAGAAGCGGAAATGGGCACGGGCAGGGCACGTAATGCGAAGGCAAGATAACCGCTGGTCTCTAATAGTGCAAGACTGGATTCCAAGAGGAGGCAAGTGCACCAGGGGGAGGCTGAAAGTTAGGTGGGCAGATGAGATTAACAAGTTTGCGGGTATAACGTGGCAGCAGCAGGCACAGGACCGGGTTGATTGGCGAACCATGGAAGAGGCGTTTGCCCTGCAGTGGGCATAGTCAGGCTGATGATGATGGTGATGATAGGCATCAGTCATATTAAGCTGTGGCTCTGTGACAGGCAATCGTTAAACCTGTTCAGCTTGCCTGCATAGCCTCAAGTGTTGTTTTTTAATACAAACCGGCATCTAATAGAGCATTATAGTGGGGGGGAGAGGTGGCAATGCTGGAACAATGCAGATCAAGCTTACATGAAAAAAAACAAAAAAAAAAACAAAAAGAACATGGTGACAGAACAGAACAGGCAGCACATTATTGTGTGCTGAAAAAGAGAATTGCATACAGCAATAAAAAGAACAAGATGTGCACCGTTTAACAAATATACATTTTAATCACATGCCTACTAATCTATTGTCAAAGGTTGAGATGTTTGGGAGACAGTTTCCTTAGGCCATCCATTCCACTCGTCGGCAGTGTGGGGAGACTATGTAGCAGGCGGCATATGTCAGGCAACGTGGTAGTTTGATGTTCCAATTTAATTGTCTGGAATCACACACTGCAGTTTTCTTTTAGACAAGTGTCCAGGGGCGTGTGGATGCATTTCAGCTACATTACATTTGATCGTGTGTGTTGAGTCAACTGCAGAGCCTTGTTGAATCAATCTGGGTGTTTGCAACATGGTGACGTTAATCACTGGCAATGCACTAACAGTCTTTCATAACTGCAATCACAAAGGGTTTTGTTTTTCTGCCTGTTCATATTTTTGCCTTCTTGCTTTGCTGTTTCATCATCACAGGGAAGGCAGGGAGAAAGTGGCAGACGTTCTCATTAAGATGGGTCCATTTCTCAAGCTGTACTCGTCGTACATCAAGGACTTCGAGGCCATGACAGCTGCTCTGGAGGAGGCCAAGCGCAAGTACCCCGAGTTCCAGAAGGTTGTCCGCACTTTCGAGGTCAGTGCCAATTGCATCACTGGGCGCAGTGGCTGAAGCCTCGGGCTAACCTTACCGCTTTAGCAAATTCATAGTTGGTCCGGCCCAAAGAGAATTTGCAAAGATGCTCCATCACATTGCATTTGCTCATTTCTGTAGCAACGAGCACTTCTGCACACAGGCACACAGGCACACTCTGTAGCTAAGCGCTTGAGATAGTTAACTGAAATGCATAAGAAATGTTTCAGTAACTTAACACCTATAGCACACCGAAAGGACAGGAGCACAGAGGTACGACGTGGACACAGCGCTCTGTGTTCCTGTCCTTTCTGTGCGCTATAGGTGCTAAGATGGAATACCAACATGCCCAAGCTCACATTCTTTCATGTTTCAGTAAATTGATTCCACTCAGCCAACATCTGTAAAAAAATAATAATAAATAAATAAAAAGAAAAGAAAAGAAAACTTGAAGTTATTGTGATGCTCGGGATCTGCTTTTTAAGGGAGAGGTATGTGTTGCGCACGACCGAGGACTAGTTTTTTTGTTGAGTACTCGTGAAAGAAACTGTGGTCTACCTTTCCTCATTCATATTGCTATGCGGTCAATCCCCATTAGCTTTCAGTAACCTGGTGGGTTAGTCAGTAGCAAGGTTCTTTCTGTAAATAATTTGTACTGCTTCTCTCTTGGTTCGTTACAACTTTTTCAGTGTTAGTAGTTTTCGTATTAGGACCTTCTGATTTTAAGGGTTTGTGACTGAGGTGTGTGCCCTCGCAGCAAAGCCCTCGCTGCCGGCAGCTAACCCTGCCGCAGTACATGCTCAAGCCAATCCAGCGGATACCTCAGTACCGGCTCCTGCTTACTGACTATGTCAAGAACTTGGAAGTGGAGACGCCCGAGTACAGTGATGCTTGCGCCGCTCTCGAGATAGTCTCCCAGGTGGCCGAGCACGCCAACGAGACCATGAAGCTTGGGGTGAGCTTTTTAGAAGTACCTTTCGTTACGCCCAACTTTGACTTTTCGAAGGTTATTCAGTACCTTGTTCTGGCTTGATTGTGCAGCTGAAATGACAAGATGGCCTTTCTGCAGTGTTGTATGGCATAGCGAAAGACAAGACTGGGAGCCTCACAGCACAAAGCTACTAGAGAAAAAACAGCTTCTCCATTTGAAAAAAGTTTATCCTGGTTTGGGGATTGAAACGTGGACTGATTTCTTTTTGGTGTGGCAACCTTTTGGCATCCAAGTTAGCTACAAAGTTAGCAGATTGCTAAGTGAGGCAGAAATAACGGACAACTCCAAGTCCATGTACACGTAATAGTATAGAAAATAGGTTGTGCTAAAATTCGCAGGGAGTTTCATGAAATTGAGGATTGTCTGCCTGACAATAGCACAATGCTAGTAGACTCAAAAAAAGAAGTTTCCTGTTGAACTGTTGCCATCTCTTCAGATTTTACGGCAAAGGTGTCGTAGTCTACCCTGTACTGTCGTCGTTGTCGTCATCATAGTAGTAGTAGTAGTAGTAGTAGTAGTAGTAGTAGTAGTAGTAGTAGCAGTAGTAGTAGTAGTAGTAGACATCACTCAGGCTATGTGACCAGAGGGGGGGGGGGGTGAATAATTAAATAAACAAAACAAAATGATGATTATGATGCTCGAAATAATAATGATTATGCTTTCCTTCAGATGATGACTTTTTTGTACCGAAAGTCATCAGCATCATCACTGCTTCGATGTCAAACGGCTCTCACGACGTGGGACTGGCTGAATTTTATCGTCAGGGCACATGTCTTGTTATTACGAGTCGCATTTTACTTTTATCTCTCTTTCTAGGACAACTTCTCCAAACTCATGGCGCTCCAAAACAGGATCTCTAACCGCTACGAGGTGCTGAAACCAGGAAGGGTGAGCAGATTTTCATTTTGAATGTATGCATATTAGTTCACTGTTGGCGTTGTCTCTTATTGTGCTGCCGTCGTTTTTTTTTCTTTGTTGGCCCGCAGGCCTTCTTGAAGGAAGGTGAGCTGATGAAGGTCTCTCGCAAGGAGATGCAGCCAAGGTACTTCGTTCTGGTACGCTTTCACCGATTATTAACTAGCACTGCATGTGAACGTGTAGGCATCGAGAATCAATTGTTGTTCATTCTCGCTTTGTCTTTGTGGTCATTTCAAGCGAGTGAACGGTATCATTGTCTCTGATGGTTGCGTCAGTGAGCCAATCGCTCTGAGACCTGTACCTCTCAGTACACTTTGTTACGACCTAAGAAAAAAAAAGTCAGCTTTGCACACAGCTGTTGCTGTTCCTCCTACAGAGAATTAGCATAAGTGCTCCATCCAGTAGCACGTACTCATTTTACAGGAATTAATTACTTCTGGAGTGTTTCAGATAGTTGACTGCCCCATAGAGATACGTTTGTGTCACTGGCTTTAGGTCGGAAACCTGAACGACCTGCTAAATTTTGTCTGGGATTCTGACATCACTGCTTAGCCAAAACATAATGTTTTAGGTAGTACTGACAAACCTTTAACTCTTAATACGTATAGTAGTTACGTTAAACCAAGAAAAGGTACTTATGGTTTGAGCAGGAAACCAGCCAACATGACCGTCCCTCACAGGCGAAAGGGTAGATGAGCCGAGGTTCTGTGGGAGGAGTTTACATTTTTTTCTTTGGTTTTAAATGGCTTGGCCGTAAAATCCCGAGCAAGCACCCTTACTCAAGCAAGTGTCCCCCCTCCATTGTTCGGGAGATTTAAAATGTGCCCCCCCCCGCCCCCCTTACCTTCCCGCCATTTTCATTGTTTCATTCCCTGTTATTATTCGCCCAGTGAGAACGAACGAAAACAGTGAATGCATGCGTATTCAATGAAGCATTTAATTAGAAGCATGGGTGTGCATTCTTTATTCTTAGCCGGCTGTTTCTCCGCCATCATGAATTTTGATCCGTGACTGAGCAGGGGCTTCCCTCCAATTCTTGACGTATTTTCCTTTACCGTAGTGGAGGGGAAGTGGGGGGGGGGGGGGGGGGGCTTGCTCGGGATATTACGATAGTCATCAGAAATCATCACGTGTTGCTGGCCAATCAAAATCCATCTCGAAGGTCATGTTTGAATACATTGATTCATATAAAATCATGACTTTTGACAAACTGATCCGCGAAGGGAAAAATGTACTAAAGTAGAATGAGCCACTTGCCATAAAATGACACTGAAAAGGAATGACTTGAAACTTGATGTTTCAGGGCCTGCACAGGATCCTTTGCTCACGAATTTAATTACTATTATGTGGCGTTTTCATTGTCTGTGTAATAAAGTGCACTCCCTGTGCATTCATTTACTATTAGTATGTAGTGTTCCCTGCACTGTAATTTGCTACAAATATAATCCTGTATTTATTTTACTTATTACATTGTATTTCCAACCCTCCCCTCCATAACGTACAAACTGTACTCTGGGGGTCTCACAAATGAATAACTTTGCAGCAGTGGCTCTTACTCCCCAGAGGCTCATTGCTATGTCTCGCAAAATTTATGCCATTCAGTGTTGCCAGCATCAATTTCACGTGCGACTTTATTTCAAAATGACTGTTTCATGCTATCAGTTTATCCCAACTCTGCTTGGATGCCTTGGATTGGATTGAGCGCTGTCTTAGTGACATTTCTATTTTGTCTCTGACAGTTCAGCGACAGTCTTCTGTATCTAGTGCCAACGCCCCAGGGGTTCTACAGGGTCAACTATGAGCTGCCCTTGTCGGGCATGAAGGTGATGGTGCCTCCGCAACAGGACTACCAGAACGAGTTCAGTGTCTACACCACAAAGCGTTCCTTCATCCTGTCCGCCAGGTGGGCATTCGCAAAGAGAAGCGACTCGTGAGCGTTTTCTGCCCCCTAAGGCTCAATTCACTCAGCCGTCACACTTTCCGTCACGACATTGGAATCTGTCACGAATCGTTTGAAGTAATGACACAGTGGCGACGTTGACTGATGCCGCTAACTTCACTGGGGTCTCGTTTTTGAAGATAAAGTGGCGTGAAGACACTGTCTCGTTACAGACACAAATGCCATGACGGTAACGTGATGTTGACGTGACGGAGCATCTGACAGCTGCGTGAATCAGGCCTAACATGTAGTGCACATTCACCGCTTTCTAGTGGTTCCGTAAACAACGAAACCCACTTGAGCGTTGAAATGGGGTCTTCAAGACTTCGATGCATTCACTGGCTGACTCTGTTCCTGGGATCACTGTGGCCTATCGCATGCAAGCACTGAAAGAAAGCTGGTTGCACTGCTGTTTAGCTTTCTTTGTGCACAACAATCACTTTACATAACTTTATTGAATTGAATTTATTTTTCTTGGCTTGTGTTGCTGCAACAGTTTGGAGACACTTTTTGCGTACAGACTGCTTTATATGCACATTTACAGAGAATGAGTTCACAAGAGGACATGGGCATTTTACAAAGTACAAGGAGCACAGCATAATAAACTATTGTATATTTGCACAAATACAGCCTGATTCACAGAAGTTAATCTCTAATTGCTTTTTATGCAATTGTGACACATCTACAGAAGCATCCGCCAAATTTTAGCAAAGCTAGAACTTCCTACGAGTCATGCATTTACATCCAAGAAGTGCGCGGTGTTTTCTTCAACTTGGCAAAAAATCTATTGTTTAAGAGCCAAGCATGCTTCCTTTGTGCTGCTTTACTAACCCAGACTGTGTCAACATTCAGAGTGCAGGCGGTGCCCTTAGCAACTCTTGCCACATATGCACGAGTAGCAAATCCTACAGTGGTGTTCGATTCCACCGCACTATTCACAATGTGTTTGTGGCCACTCCTTATCAACTATAGTAGAATTCACCGCACGCAGTAGGTGCCCGAGGAGAACGCAGTAAGTGCCTGTGACGAATCCTACTGGTTGACCAGGCAGACTTGATCAACCTGTCAACCTACTGGTTGACTAGTTAATTTACCCATCTTGACTAGGTGCTAGACGTAGTTGAGCCGGAAGTGCAATAAGTGAACAATAATTCTCTTGTCCACTTATTGCACTTGTGGCTCCATATTTTGTCCATATCGCTGTATGCCTCTGTGATTGAAGAGGAGTTGACCTTTCTTTTTTTTTTTTCTCCTGAAGCTCGCCAGAGGAACGAGAGGAGTGGATATCAGCCCTGAACAAAGCCATCGAGGACAACATTCACCGCAAGAGCTCCTTCCATGTCCTCAAAAAGGCACGTAAATTTTTTTCGTCGATGTCTTACTGCCACGTTCTAACGAATTCACTCCTACTTTAAGTCCTCTCTGAAGCTGCTGCCGTGCCGAGTGCTTAGCCACTCCTGTTTCTGGACGCGGGATTGTCCTGAGACAATACTTGCTTGATCGATCTGATTGGCTTCCTACCGTTTGTACCAGAGGAAAAATTGCGAACGGCCGGGTTTGTGGCGGCACAAGCAAATAAATATGAAGTGTGCAATCTGAGATCTGCGGCATGCTGGTGGAGGATAGTGGTTCCTGAGGACTTGGCAATGAAATTGAGGAGAAAAAGAAAGGCTAGGGAAAAGGGTAGCTTTCCAATGCCCATAGCTTCTTTGATACAAGATGCTTTGCTTAAATTATGTTGCACTGAAGTTACAGCCTAGCCTAACTGCTTTGACAGTCTAAAAGGGCCGTTTGAGGGATTGCTTCATTGAAGATCGCTGGGGGGACTCTGACGATGATGATAAGAGTGATGTGCAAGGTCAGGGGTCTCAAACTCACCTCACCTAGCAGGCTACAGTAACGAAATTTAGTGATGCTAGGACCAAGGCTGTGAAGAAGGTAGGAGTTGGGGGTAAGGGGCAAAATGTCTGCTAACATTGCCGTTTTAAAGGGTGACATTTCCCAAGTCTTACGTTTAGGTCATTCCTGAAGGGAATTCGGCGTCAGGATTTGAACAACACATTGATAGTGATCTCCAGAATGACTAAAATCTGGAGTCTGGAATCTGGATTATGAGATACAGTTTTGCTTCCTGGTTATGTACTATATAGGCGTGCGTGAATAGTCAACTTTAGGTTCAAAGCGAATAGTGGTTTGATTGAATAATTTCGAATTGAATTCGAATAGTATATATCGCAAAATTTAAGAAAAATGAGCATATTTGTCATGACCCAACTAACCTGCACAGTACTTTAAAAAAATTGAAACAAGTCATGTGCAACTGTCATTCTTTTGGTTTTCAAAGGAAGTGGAAGCAACTTTGAATCGTAGCAAAGTTTGACTTTTGGTCAAATGCTAGTGATAACCTGTAAAATATGTTAAGTTTTAAAATGTACTATACTTAGAGCATATAAGCCGGTATAACACACTTTTAAACTTAAAAATAAAAATTGACGAATCGATGTGAGGGTAAGATGTATGTTCATTTGACCTTGAAGTGGGGCTTCGCGGCAGTGCGGATTTCCCCTGGATAGGTGTGTTCATGGTTTATCACCACTTCGCTGCAGTGAAACCACCTTTACAGGCGAGTTACATGTGCACTGATATACACCTATTCGTTCATTTCGAATACTTCGAAATTTCCAATAATTTAAATTCAAATCGAAGTGAATTAGAATACTGTAATATTCGTTCGAATGTTCGAAGCGCTCGAAAATTCGCACAAACCTAGTTTTGACACATGATCACCACGTGGGATACTTCACAAAAGAAATGCTTGAGACCGGTCATGTCTGTAGCTCCTGAACATACTTATTAAGAAAATTTAAAAAAATACATATGGGATGAAGACAGTCATGTCTTGGCCTGTCCGCTAGCGAAAGGTTTGTGGGCCGTGTGTTTGAGACCCCTGTACCAGATGTTCACTCGCTCGTTGCGCCACGCGCAGGAGGGTTCGCAGTCCTCGTCGAGCTCTGAGCTAGGCCGAGAGGCACCCGTGTGGATTCCCGACCAGCGAGTGACCATGTGCCAGCTCTGCACGAGCGGCTTCACCTTCACCCACCGGCGGCACCACTGCCGCGCCTGCGGCAAGGTCGTCTGTGCCACCTGCTCCTCCCACCGGCTGCCCCTGCCCTATCTGGGCAGTGAAAAGCCCGTCCGCATCTGCGACGACTGCTTCCGCTCCCTCCAGAGTGGCGGTGAGCGATTCTGACCGTTTGTGGCGATTTGGGCCTGTTGATTGTACTGTAATCACGGATTGTACAGTCCAACCCGTTTATAACAAACTCGAAAGTGCCGCGAAAAGTGGTCGTTATATCAGTAGTTTGTTGTATATGGACTCGCCCTTAAAACGTGCACTTAGCGACCAGACCGTTTACTTTTTCTGCGTACTTTAATAAAAAGTGCTAGTAGCCCCTCCGGTGACAAGTTAGGCCTTTTCCCGTGTTAAGCGACGCCCGCTGCGTGCTCACTAGTGAATTAAACCACCTATGCAGGGAACTGACGCCGTTTCACTAAACCGCGGTGCCGCCACGTGCATGGAGGCCATCATCCCTGGTTAGTTGCGTGCAGCGCGTCGCCTACTCGGCTCACGCCGTTATCGCCGGGCCATTTACTGGCTTCTGTATGCACGCGCTTGTGCGTTTTTCGTGCATGCTTCACTCTGCACCGTGCACGGGTGCGGCGGGTAGCCTGTTCGTTCAATAGACGAAGATGAGCATGTTGCAAGCAACGCGCAAGCGGACTCGCACGACGCGGCGACGGTGAACTTGCAAACGGCAGCATCGCGCGCTTGTGATGCGGTTACTCCGCACGGTTTAAGCCACACGCGCAGCGGAGCAGATGGCTGCAGATGACTGTGATAAGGCTTGTCGGCGATTAGTCATAATGGCACATTCATTGCCAGCCGCCACCTCACCTTTGCTCTTTTATCCTTGAAGGCATCGTCGCAATCGTGCGGAAGTCGTAATCACTGATAGGCCGGTCTCTGCCGTTACCGAAAAGACAGAACACCTTTTGCGGCACGTTGTGGTTTCGGCGAGCTGACGGTCGTTGTGTACTTTTAAGCGACGAAAAGTTATCGCTTGTTGCATTTATGGCTTCTTGTGCTCCAAGGCGTTGTTTAATTGGTTCATCGAAGGCGGTTGTAGATGCAGAGAACCGGCGTCGGAACATGTTGCCGTGCGACAGCTGACCGCAAGGCTTCATGCTGCCTGCTAATTTTTAAATTTTTTCCCTCACTGCCGTCTGCCAGTGAAGAAACGCCTGGAAAGTGAGCGACCTCGCTCGCAGCGTCCGAAATCTGCGTGCTGTGCTCGACACATCGCGAGTGAACAGCAGCGGGGCACGCGAGCGCGCGCCCCTCTCGTGCTTTAGAATGCCTGTTCTAACTTTTTTTTCGCTTCGTATGCACCATATTTTTACCGCGACCGTGTCCGAAGAGTTCATTGTAAAAGTAGGAGGCCTTGGAAGAATGTTCGCTCTATGCGGACGCAGTTTCAATAGGGTAGCATAGGAAAATCGAGAGGCTGCCACGTGCCCATGCAACCAATCATGTTGCTTATAAGCCACGCATTCAAAGAATAAAAATGAAAAACTGCTGAAGGTCATGACGCACACGTGACGGGACTACTTTCCCCCATGCCATCCCTCCCTGCTTAGCTTCCAGCATTTCATTGGAGCGAGAGAAGAGAGAAAGCAATTACAGCGTGCGACAAATTTCTGCAGCTTCACCCATTAACGGATTCTAAAAATCGTTGCGGGAGTCGATTCGTGACGCAATAAACCCCTTTAATGAAGCCATTTGATGGTTATTTGGAAAAGTGTTGCAGTTTCCCTTTAAGGGCGATGTTTTGAGCAAAATTTGCTGCTTTACCTGTTTCAACCTCCGGACTATATTTCTCGTTCTGTTCTTTTACAGGTGAGCCGAGGGACCACCCAGAGGCAGATGGGGACGGTGATCAAGGCCAGGGAAGAAGAAAGAAACATGGTGGAGTTCTCCAGGTATGTTTCGTCTGCTTGCGTGCCCGTGCATGAAGCGTGGTTGAAATCACCACTCCGGAATATCGAGAGAGTAACGCTTGCCTTGAGTTATTTGCAGCTGAAGACTTACTCGTGAATGAAGGCACGCTTTCAAAAAACAGGAGGGTGTACGCGGTTTGCTCTTATGGAGTGGGCCAATGAAGCATGACAATTCGCCTTTCTCACGATGCCACGGCGCATGCATCCTTGCCCTAACGGAAAATTCGCAAAACGCCTCGTGATCTCGGAGGCCTTCTTACTGGCGATACCAGTTGTCCTGCATCGAGTTCGTGTTTGGACCGGTTGTTACATGTCCATAGAAAACGAGAAAAAGTGTGTACAACAGGACAGAGGTGGTCTAAGTGCTCACTTGCAACCCAAGTCAGCGGAGTTGCAAGGCAGCAGGGTTGCAAGTCAGCACTTAGTCCATCTCTGTCCTGTTTATGCTGTTTCTCATTTTTTGTGGTTGTCGTGGCCCCTCCAAAGCCCTACTAAAGTGGCAGAGGACAGGACAAGAAATCAAAAATGTGTTGATCCCAAACCAAGGCAGACACTTGCTCCTTTTGCGCACAATTATCCGAGCCGTTGTGAAATGCCAGAGCAGGAATACTCGCGCAATACCTCGCAGCACTTTGCAACCGTGCCATGTGTCCCTTAATCTTCTCTTCTTGCTCACTTGCAGGAGGTCGCAGCGAACGATCTGGGTTCGTCGATGAGTGGCTACCTGCACCATTGGTCGAAGAAAGCTTGGAAACGGCAGTGGTTTGTCATCAAGGAACACGTGCTGTACGTCTACAAGGCAAGCGAGGATGTGGCTGCTCTTCGGACAGTGCCGCTTCTCGGTTACCAAGTGGGTGCAGTCACTAAGGTGCGTCGCTTCTTTTCCTCGGCGGTAGCCAGAGCGTTGAGACCCTATGGGCCAAGGTCATTTTAACCTGAATGAAAAATCGGCGTGCCCCAGTCATTGTTGTACACTCAAACCTTAATTTATAGAGGTACTGACACCATTTTTCAACGATCAGTTTGCTCTGCCATACAGATCTCCTGTGTATGGAGACAGCTCTGAAAAAGTGTGAAGATCAGCAAATGCTGATAAGACATTTTATTTCGATATAAAAGTCAATTTTCCCATGGCACACCTACCAGCATCGACACTAGCTTGACGTCGGGCCACAGTACTATTTCTGGTCACTTCACGCAGTAGTCTGGCCAGATGTGATGACGTCAGGTACCAAGAACTTCCAGAATGGCCGCTTGTATGTCATCAAAACATTCAAAATGGCCACTTGTGCATTGCCAACGGAGCCATAGTGCGGAGCGGCTGTGGAAATGTCGCAATATCTTGCATGAGCTCGGAACGAGAAGGTCATGCCATGTTGTGACGTTGGGGTACGGCAGGAAGCGAAACTAGCTTATAAAAACGCACTGCATTACTTTTTCCAGAGTGCACTTACACTTCGCAGTTCATTTTCTAGGCTCTTGAGGGCTCAGCCTTTCATTTGACACAAAAAAAAAGAAATAAAAAAAGACAACTGAAAATTTTCGTGTCAGTACCCCTTTAACCTCAACTGCTGACCTGAAGGGGGATCGAATCCTGGCCGCCGTGGCTGGATTTCAATGGAAGCGGAATGGTAGAGACCCATGTATTTAGATCGAGGTGCACGTTAAAAAACACCAGATGGTCAAAATTTCAGGAGCACTCCACTATGCATTTCTCATAACCATATCATGGTTTTGGGGCATAAAACCCCATTTGTTATAAACCTCACTATTGTTTACAATTAGCGAGTTTGCTCTTGACGTGTTTATGTTGTAATCATTATTCGCGCTTTTTTTCCCATCTGTAACATCCCCCCCATAGCAATGCCTGTAGGTGATTGTAGTACAGTTGAACCCCTTTATAAGAGGCATGCTCTGGGCAGCAATTATTGCCTTTTATATGAGGTGTCTGTTATATGCAGGGTACCATGTATGCATTTTCTTATCAACCCGTATTTTACTGTAGGCACACTGGTGTCTCTTATACCCATTTGTCTCTTATATCAGTGCCTCTTATAAAGGGGTTCGACTGTATAATAAATAAATAAATAAATAAATAAATAAATAAATAAATAAATTTATTGTACTAGTCATATCTGACATGAAAATAATCCAGAAATTTGTTATAAACATATATTCGTAACACTGTATCTATGACAAGGCTATTCCTCATTTACTTCGTCATAACCGTTATTTCGTTATAACCAGAGTTCGTTGCATCGAGGATTGAGTGTAGTTTAAAGTGGTTCCGTCAGAGTGCTGTCTAGTGCCGATAATTCGGGTGACTGGGTACTTGGAGAAGCTCACGCAAACGTAATGTATCTTACTTCATGGTGAAATTTCAGCACACAAAAAACGCGCGGACACAGCGAAGTGGACCAACGTTTCTTTTGTGTGCGCTGAAATTTCACCATAAATAACAATAAACTCTCCAACTTGCAATTGTACTGCATCTTACTTTTTGACATTCATTGTCAGTCTAGAGACACTCGTGTATGTGTATTCTGAACTGAGCTGCCAAACTGAAATTGCGTGGTTCACATCCCATCATTGTATTGTCGTTTAGTGGTTATTGTATGCCAATAGGAAAGCAGCGAGGCATTGGCAAACAATAAACCGTAACTGTTTATCGAGTGAATTCGTGCCCCTACAGAACAACTCAGTGGTGGCGGTCAGTGTCCTCGAATCAAGACACCTGTGCACTGGCCAGTCCGTGGTTTATAGCTGCATCACCAAACTTTCAAGACACAGCGCTTGCAAGCGATTGCATTCATGGACATGTTGCAAGAACCTAGACGCGAGCTTGTAAAACTTATCCTGTGTGTCTTCCATTCTAAATGGTGCGAATTATCTGATTGGTGGGACGTAGGTGCTGGCAAATGAAGAAACTCCCATGTACACGGGCCTACATTTCAGCTCTAGGGATACTAAAGTGGAGCAATGGATCGGTTTAGATTGATCAAGTGCACTCTGAAAACTCTAGTGTACTTATGTCACCGTCCTTCGCTTATTATTAGAGGAGAAAAATCAAGGTTTCATCTTTAAATTTAGTGCCGAAATCTTCGTGCATGATGCCACAGTGTATTTTCAGTATTTTGGTGACTTTGGCTCAATGAAATTTCTTGAAAATTGGCACGTTAAGTCTCTGGTCCCCTCAGAAGACAATGTACTTCATTTTTACCGATTAGGAATTATGTAGGCCCTAGAGGTGCCGTCAAAATGTATGACGCCACGGCAACTAGTGCGGAAACGTCAAGGTGGTGTTGCCACTCGCATGTTCTTTTTCCTGCATTTCTTTGTATACCTAACGCCTTCTCACGGCGTTTACTAATATGAGAAAAGTCCGCCGCAGTGGTGTAGCGGTTACAATGCTCGGCTGCTGACCCAAAGGTCGCGGGTTCGATCCCGACTGCGGCGGTCGCATTTCGATGGAGGCGAAATGCTAGAGGCCCGTGTACTGTGCAGTGTTAGTGCACCTTAAAGAACACCAGATGGTCGAAATTTTCGGAGTCCTCCACTTCAGCGTGCCTCATAATCATATCGTGCTTTTCGCACATAACACCACAAATATTATGATTAATAGTACGAGAAAAAGTGTTTTTCTCTTTGGCGCCCCCCTTAATAAGAGTCCTGGTGTTTGAAACCAATTCAGAGTCCTATACTATTGTTTGCCGATGTAATCATATGAATGAAGGAAGGGAAACATAACGGTTTTGATGCATAAAACCCCAGAATTTAATCAACTTTTCTGTTCTCGTGACATGTCAACTGTATAAAATTCTTTCAGGGCTTCGAAGAAGTTCCACGAGAGCAGCTCTTCCTTCTGGAACACACAGGGCTTGACCCGCTTATCTTCTACGCGGACACCTCAGATCTTGCAGCAAGGTATGTTTAGTGGTTTTCATAGTAGCGGTTGTAAGAAATTTTGTTCATACAGTAGTATGCAGGAGCAAATTTTGAGTGAAATTAAGTTTTCAGCAATCACCATCTCAAAACCATCGCAACAGGCTTTCAAGAAACGTTTCTTGACCTCACTTTTTTTTGGATCCAGTGTTTCAATTCCAACTTTAGGATCAAGTTATAGAACGTTTCGCAAAGTTGATAACTCCTAATTTGCATCCTTTTATATAAGGCACATACAGTAGATAGTGCGAATCTACAACTTTCAAAGCTATTTTCAGTGCTGCTTTAAGAAGTGTGTCCTGTGGCCATCTTTGCAGATGGCGGGAGGCAATGGAAGAAGCGACGAAACTCAGCTGAGACATCGGTAATCACTGCAAAGAACCGACAAGAACTTAAAAGCAGCAGCCTCGCGACAGAAGGTGCCCGTTCCAGCTGAGAGTCGGCGAGACTGTTTCGAACATTGTGAAACCACGTTTGGGGGGTGTTTCTTTTTTTCCAGCTATAATTCACCATCAAGCAAACCAGTCGAGAGAGCCTCGTGACATTCGGGCGAAAAAGAAAAAAAAATGGTGAGGCTGAGGCGAACATCTTATCCACTTACGCCGTCTCGGCCTTGCAAGTTGCAATCTCATCCTGCGAAAAGAATCGCCAGCAAGTTGTCGTGCCTTACGACTGAAACCGCCTTGCCGTCCACGTGAAAAATGAGGCGTGGCCACACTTGGTCTGGAGATACAACTAGCTGCTAGCAGGAAAAATCAAACGGTCCTTCTTTTGTACGCGTCTTCTTTGTGTGTGTATGTATGCGTGTTAAAACTCGTGAAGTGTTGCCCGACGTCGACAACAGGGGCATCTTGACATCTGCTCTTTTTTTTACGTATCTGCCTCCTTTCGATACATTTTCATTTTTTCTCCCCGTCATAGGTTCCTCGCACGAGATGTCAAGTCTCGCATCAGCGTATTGTGCCATTCACCCGGGCCGCGCTTCTTAATTTATTGCTGCCATCACCGCGTGAAAAAATCGCCAAAAGCGTGTTTGCATTGCCTCGTTAGCTCGTGCAGCCCTCCTAACCTCATTTGTTCCTCGTACAAACATCTATACGCTTACTTCCTCCGCATGTCTCGCAGTGTGCACCGATCGTATGTGCAATTACGAGGAGCTGTACTTTTAGTGTATTTTTACGTAGGTTGTTGCTCATTTGTGGAGATGGAGTTTCAGTTTTAGCGGAGCGGTCATGACCGATTCTTACTGGAAGCATGCATTTTTTTTAGTACCAATGTTCGGTGATCTTGTCAAACGGTCCGCTCCACTTACAGCATGACATCGTGCCGAAATGTGTAGCCAAATCAAACAGTTTTCGAAGGCGTCCGCGCTTCATTTCCTACCTGTTGTGACGAAGTTTTGCTTCAGGGGACCGCATTGTGAAACAAATACGTCAGTTCCTCTGGTGTATTCGACTGTTTGAAAGCCAGTTGAGGCCGCGCTAATTGCTTTCCGTGCAGTTTTATCAGCATCTGCGCGATGACGCGAGGATTGTGCTCCACCTTGCGGTGTTTTTGAACCGCCACGCAGACAGTTTGAAAGGTGGAGGCATTTTATAGATCGTTGCTTACGAATAGCTCCGCACCACTCCATGCCTTATTGCATTGGACGAGCTAAAAAGACTACACAGACAGAGTTGTGATTACCATCGTGCCTTTTTTTTTATATACATATAACTTAACAGGATGCTGCGCAAATCCAAGTTGTTAGTTGGGGCTGTGTGCAATGTTGAAACGAGGAAGGCAGTTGTTAATTTTTTTTTTCAACCAGTTTGAATGTTCAATCTTTTGATAGTATATAATATATATATATTTGCTTTGTAAATAAAACAGTTGCCAATGGATGTGTTCTGTTATCACTTTATTAAAAAGCATGAAACTTGAACGTTCGTTCCCAATCCTGCAGTTGAAGTATTGGTCTCCAAAAAAAAAATTATAATTTACAAATGTGTTAGTGTTATTCATACGTCTTTCCTAAATGTCGTGATTCTACTAAGCCGCACTACTTTCCACAGTTCACGTGTGGCCATCCATGGGTAAATAAGGTTTTCAACATTTTTGAAAGTTAATTGAGTAACAAAATTTTTTCTTGATAATCAAACGTAGCAGTACATTCATAAGTGCGAGCTAAGTGACCAATTTCAACAGCAGGAAAAAAAAAAAAAAGGTCTGAAAAGAACTTTTTTTTTTTTAGATTCGTGGCCCGCTCACATGTCAAGATAGAAAGCAGCAAAGTAAATTTCGCAAAACGACGGTACACGGAGTTCCAAGCAGTCGCCAAGGCTGATTTCAGAAATGCCGTGCTTGTAATAACACGGATACATACGGGACCTGAATCTCCATTCCGCTAGCTTATGAGCGTGGCGTCTGATCCACTTCACGACTTAAAGATGAAAACTCGGGGAAGCCACTCGATATGAGCGCGAAACCCCACCCGCCATTTGCTGTGCGTTGAGCAGCTGGCGGGCAGTCGATATGCGTTGGTTTCGGATAGCGGTACGTTGCTCATTTACTCCGTCCCAGGGCTCTTCTAAACGCCTGCCTGACGGTGCGAGCATAACGCGAGATCCCGCTAAAACGTGTACGCACCACGCAAAAGAAACGCGAGCGAAATAAAGAAACCGCAGCGCGTACGTGAACAAAGAAATCACGTGAGGTGTTTGTTTACATGCGCCAGCTGATCGCGGAGGTACGGGCAACACTGGGCGAGGCGATGGGCGGGGCTTCGCGCCTTCTCCCACAGGAGAAAGCAACCTCCTCGCATGCGAACCTCATCGTCGTTATTTTAACGCAGCGTTTATTCTAGAAATTGACGCTGCTGTCGCCGAGTTGGCAGCACCTCGAAAGATTCCGTTGCGGGGTGCAGATAAATCGGGCACGTCACATGCGTCAGAGCGTGACGCCCAGAGCTTGAAGCCCTTCTTCGTGTTTAGCTTTCTCTCCCCCAATCGCGAAGAAAAAAGACGGGTCACGTGACGTGTACGTCACGTGTGGTATTGCAGCAGAGCCACCAGCAGAGCAGTCCCAGCCAGCCAGTTCGCCATTGTGAGCCGAAGCATTGAGCAGCACTCAGGAGGTAACCGCGCGAAGTCCGCAGGAGCGGTTTTTCTTGCGCAGCTTCCTGGCCGTGAGGTAAGACAAGAGGATGTCTTCTCCAAGCGCTGGGAAGAGGCGTATGGATACCGACGTCATTAAACTGTATCCTTTTCTTCGCTATATGAACGGCCGTGAGACGACGAATGGGGCGAATAGTAACCCCCACCAGCGCACTTCACACACACCCTGAAGCGTTTGCTTCGCTTTGCTTGGTCGCGTTGTTGATCTCGGTGCTGGGCTAGGGCACGGAAAAGGCCCAGATGTGCGTGTTTGGGCCCCGAGTGCGTCGCTTGTTTCGGGGGGAATCGACACAACGCGCAAGAACCTGGCGATGCTGGGATGGTGATTGCACCTTCGCTACATGCCCTTAGGTAAGTCTCGAAACCCACCGTATTGTTGCTTCGCTAGGCATGTTCTCTCCTCAGCTGGCTCTAATCAGGTTTGAGGGCCCGCTGGCGTGATCGGTAGCCTTTGTTTGTTGCTACCTGAAGTGCCCGCTCAACTGTTCGGTACAGTGCTTGCGTGAAATGATGCATGTTGAACGCAGTTACGAAGAGATCCAACTGAGAGAAAAAAAAATTATCCCGTGACCTCCAGGTGATTTGAGCAACCCTTTCGACGTTTTCACGCAGGGCCTTGTTTCTAGGCGCCCGCTTAGGCCCTTGTTCACATGAGTGTTTGCGGTTGTGTGTGCGTGTTTCGTTCGCGGACTTCCTCGGAGGGGGTAAGGCTACTCGACGACTGGTTTTTTTACGACTGTCCAAAACGGCAACATCTGGACGCGTCGACTCTGCTCAATTTTAGTCGACGTTTCGCGTTACGTCGTGACGAACAGAGAGGCGAAGAAGTGACGGGGAATTGACGCAGCTATGAAAGTAAACAGACAACAAACAAAAAGGCTTCGATCTTTTCGCTGGCCCTACCGATCAGCTGCTGCGACTTAGCACACGCCGTTGCAAGAGCGCGTTTCTGACCTCCTTTTTGTAAGAGCTCTTCTTTCACTACTTGTAGGTTGCTTTAGCCTTCCGCGTTGCTTGCGACTCCCCTCTTTCTTTCATTTTCTTCGCTGTTCCGGAGGCCAGGTTACTGAGGCAGTCATTTTTTTTTTTTTTACCTTGGTCATGACATCCGAACGGACGCGTCAGTTGCAGCAGCTGTTGTTTAGCTCTCACGCATACTGCAATTGCGTCACGTTCTGATGCCTTTATGATCCACAGCGCCGCGAATTTGCGGATACATTTCCGTATGTCCGCACGCACTAAAGCCCACTAACCACTATCTGGCAGGTTATCGCTAATGTGCCGTTAATTAACGACCTGTCCTGAAGCGAACCCACTACCTGATCCTACGCGCAACGTTGACTATGCGTTGGCGTAGGTTTCGCTTCACCCGCTTGAATTCACCGTTTTTTTTTTTCCTCTGTAGTCCAGTCTACTGCGGTTTAACTTTCGTGAAAAGAAATACAAAAACTGAATGTGCTTGTTGTCGATAACCACCTATCCAGAAGCGAACCCAGTACCTGATCCTGTGCGCGATGTTGAGTACACGTTGCCGCAGGTTTCGTTTCTCGTACTTGGACCCACTTCGTTTATTTCCTCCGTAATCTAGCGTGCTGTGTGGTTTAACTTGCGTGAAAACAAGAAAACGGGAAGATCGATCTCTTCCTGGCCTATACGTCTTGTCTCTAAGTCCAGCTTTTAAAGAAAAAAAAAATTTCCGCCGCGAATGCAACGAATTTCCTGACATTTTCTAGGAATTCCCGCTTTGGGGACATCGGTGAAATAAACTGCGTTGGTTTGCCAACGTTTCCTCTTTTACTTTCACGTGCTCAAAAGCGATTGAGTCACATATTCGTTTCTGGCTATCTTTTGTTTGTTCCTGACGTCCTTGTCCGTAGGGAAATGACAAAAAAAAATAATCGTGCTGCGGCTGTTAGCTACCCGGACGACAGCGTAGGCGTACAGCGGGTCTCGGTAATTCCTTCGGCGATAAGGCATGTAAAAACAGACAAAAAACGGTAGAAGTGTCGCTCACAGCTGGCTGTGCACCAAGATTGCGAGCGCCTTCGTGTTTTGCGTCGTGGCGACTTCTTCCGCAATAAGCATGGCCACCTACCTAATACGGTTTCACTGGCACGTGGTTTGGCTCCTGATGTTGTCTAGCTATAGTTCAGCCTGGATTCTAGACTGCCAAACTGCTGGTATTGTCTATCATTTACAAATTCCTCACACGAAGTCTTAATGAATACAGACAATTAAGGATGGTAAAGCACAGAGGACGTTAATTGCCTTTAACTGCAGTGTAATAGTTGTGACGTAAATTAAAGTAACTAAAGTGGATAGAAAATCACCCGTTCTGTCGTTGGGATCTGAACCCATAGCCTTCAAATTGCGCATCCAATAGATAGCTTGCGCATGATATCATGGACGCAGCTTCATTACGTATTGGTTCACCAACATGGCGGCTCTGATGACGTGATGACAGTGTAATCACAATATGATAACGATGTGACCAGAATGTTATTGGCCTGTGTGCGTCAATAACAAAAGAACTTGCAAGTGATGTAGTGATAACATTAACGCGACGTCAGCTAAACCTTGCGTCCTTACCATGCGGTGTACCAACATGGTGGTTTCAGTGACATCAGTGCTAACCATCTATAGTCTCAATTGGAATACTTGTAGATGCAATACAGAGCTGCAAAGTTGAAACTAGCACATACAGTAATGTTGGTATGTGCTTGTTCCAACTTCTTTGTTTTCAACATCGCAGCAATTATAACTGAAAGTATGCTATTCCAACATAAGCTTTAATCTTACAATGTCTGTGTTGTGTGAATGGTGACATCAGAGGTCTTTAAAAATACACACACACAGAACACATGTACGGGTTAAGAGTTAAAGGGTATATGGCAGTAATAATAATAAAAACAACATTGTTCTGTTATACGATTCTGATTGTGCAGAAATGAAGTTGCTATGAAGTGGGATGACGTGGCACTTCTGCAATGAGCACCCCCTACCGGTTTTGTAGGCACATAGTTTGGCTACTGTCCCTTATCTGTAGCTACAGTAAAACTTGTTGTTGGGCTAGTTGGTGCATGCTTCATGAAAATACAACATGCAAACAACCAAGAAAAGACAGGTGAAAGTAAGAGTGTCTCTCCAAACTTCTGACTTTCAAACTCTGCATATCCTCTTGGCGTGTCCAAATGACGGTTTGACACATCCACACAAGGCTTGCACTTCTAGTGGGGCCAATCCATTCTTGAAGTGCTATGCCAGGCGTGGCAAGTAGCAGTAACTGCCAAACTGCCTTTATTATTTATTTATCATTTACAAGTTCCTCGCAGTCTTTAATAGAATACTTTTTAGATGCAATACAGTGCTGCAGAGTTGGAACTATCACACAGGGAATGTGCTTGTTTGAAGTTCCTTGCTTTCAAATTTGCAGCAGCTGCATAGTAAACTTAGGCGCCAAGTACACCACACAGGAACACAAGGCACACATAGAACGGACAGGCACTCGTAATATTTCATAATGAACACGCACCAACTAGCAACACTTGCACATGCAGGCTGGGATTTTGGTCTGTGCTGAATTTTCATTTTCAATTTTGCAGCATTGTATTTTAACTGACCGTATGCTATTCCAACGAGCCCCAAACACAAGCCTTAATTCTTCCGTTAGGTGTGTCGTGCGAGGGGTCACCAATGAGGATTTCAGAAAAGCACACATATGAAACACATGCGGGATAAAAGCTTAAAGGGTTCATCGCAATAGTAAAACACTGATCCTAAATGCAGAAATGAAGTCTCTTTAAAATTGGTGATGCAAGTACATGTAAAAATTTGTCTGGGCAGTACTGCATGCGGTCATGGGTGGTTGGCATCTATAAAGTGGTATATTGGGCTAGTTTGTTTGCACTAAGCGTGGTATACATGGTCTTTTACATAACGCTATGTAAGACGATGATTGGTGGTTGGTACGAAGCATATAAGTGCAGCGTCACCACAAATGTCTGCAATACCTTCAAGGAGCTCATTCCTGTTAAGCATCCGTATGTGAAACCTTCCTTGGCGAGCTTCTAGCTCAAGAGTACCTCAAATGGTGGCTCTTTTTGTGCCTATGTTTGAAATCGAAGCACTACATTCCATAATAGTCGAACATTTAACACACCAGTTTGCATCATCTTGTATGTCCACTAGGTTTCATTTACTTTCCACTGCTACCTTGTGTGTGAGGTCTTGCAGATATTGTAATCTCGTGTCTGAATGCTTACCTTTGCTTGTGGCAGAGCTGTTGTCATTGGGTAGATAACCATCCTCGGGTAGATACACTTTTGCAGCTAACTGCTGCACCATAGAACACAACTTCTATTGCAGGTAACACCAAATACTTTTTTTTTGCTAGTCTTTAAAATTTGGTATGCTGTTTAATGGAAGAAAGCATGTTGGCTATGTTAAATTTTTTTTTCCTTTTTTTTTTTTCCTTCTCAGCTGATGGCTTGTTCTCGCCTCTCCGACGTACCAGAGATAACTTCCCGAAGTTGTGCATTGCGCTGTTTGCTCTTATCATGTGTAAATGCTTTGTAGACTACATCTACTGCACTGTGTGCAAGTCAGTGCAATATTTGTGAAAGCAGCACGGCTTTCACATGATGCTGTGCAAGGATGCCAGTGCTGAATGGCTGTTCACTGTACTGTCAAAACTCTTGAAAGTTGGCCTATCAAGTGCATGAAATTTGCTTTTGCATGCCAACTATATGAGACAGATGCAGGCAAAAGTGTTGTTTTTCTCTAGTTTTCTGCACCATACAGGACATCAACTGCGCTGTTTTTACAGAAAACTTCATTCTGATTAGCGAATGTTGTGGCTGTATGGTACGTGGAAACATTCGTGCTTTGGTGCTGTGTGGTGTGCACTTGCTTCATTAGTGTAGAACCTAAAGCACAGGATAGACAATCTTTTTTCCTGTGCTCTTGGTTCTGTACTAAAAATACAGTGCTGACTACTCCACCTAACCACCCTCTTTGCTTTCATGTCTATCGGCACTCCACTGTGCAGGATATTTGGTTTCCGGCTTGAATGTTTGGCTGCTTGGCATTTTCACTACAGCACGCCTTCACATTCAAGCTTAATGCCAGGATAGAGGTGCATGGTGACTTCATTGCACCTGCTCCTGTAGCTTGACAATCATCTTGTTTGAATAGCTAACTAAAAGTGACGGCACTGTTTGTGTTTAACAAGCAGTCCCCTTTGAAATAAATGTCATTAGCCAGCTGAGGTGACGGCAGGCTGCTTCTCAACTAACTCGTACACATTTGAACCTTCGGAAAGGTTACAGTTGCCCCTATGCAAATTTTCAGGTAGTAGCAACATTGTTATTTACACCTGATGTGCAAGAGCAATGATATTGAAATGCTTGCTTTTCGATAGAATACTCGGATGCCTCAGGAAACTGACTGCGTACAGTCCTTGAAATGTTTGCGAAAAACGCCCCCAGCCAAATAGCTAAGCTCATACGTCATATGATTGCAAGTGCTTACGCAGCTGCACCAAGGAGCTGACAAGTTCAGATCATTAACAATCATGAGAGCGTAAAGCTATTGACTCATCTCCCGTACTTAAAGCTCGCTGACTTCCATTGTGGGAATACGATTGGAGCTTATTTGTCACTGAACACCTCTATTGTAACAAAATATTTGTTGCTTACATTGATGGTACATCACTGGTAGATCACTACATGTGTCACTGCCATTGTTTTATACCATACATATCTTTCAAGCTTTGATATAGCACGGGATTTTAGGGTCTCTTTACAGCCATATTAAATCCGGTCATGAAAGCATTGGTCAACGCTAACACCACAGCGTAAAATATGGCTCTGTTTATACGACCGTGGCCCTTGTACCATAAAACTTCACTAATCATTATATATATATTTGTATGTTCATTGTATCAAATTTTTACTGTATTTAATAAGTAAAGGCTGCTTTTTGAGGTACGTATTTATATTTTGTGATTTTTTCACTCTTAAAAACAGTTGCACCATTTAGGGTGCGCTTTGTTTACACAACAGTAATCATCTGGCTTGTTTGTGCTTCCTTTCTCGAAAACCCTGCACTTGCTATTTTACTTTCAAGAAGGCTTTGTCATGCCATTTGCGGCCTGAAAGTATCGCGCACGTGGTGCTACAGTGAGGAAGGGCATGCAGAATAAACGAAATTTCTGTTGCAAAAAAAAAAAAACACCTCAAATGGTGTATTTGTCTACACCCTTTAGGCACACGCAAAATACTCCTTGGGGTTGTTTCATTGTACACCCTAAAAGGTGTACATGTGCAAAAAAAAAATTGTGCAACTCTTTTTAGGACACATTGGCAGCTCATGCGTTTTCTCTTGGAGCTTTCAATGGCTAGCAATATAAAAAGTGCTGTACAGGCACAGTTCCTTGACCCAAAGGCCAGCATTGAAAGCAAGCACGAAGTCACCATTCTTGGAGGCCTGAATGAATTCTGCGTCAAGTTCTATGGCCCAAAAGCAAGTGAGTGTGCATTCTGAGACTTGTCTCGTTTGTAGTGTCTCGAGTTCTCCTGCGAACGATTCAGAGCTGCCAGCAATTTCAGTTTGTGTTCTGTTCATTGATACTCACAGTTTCACTCGTAGTGAAGCTGTTTCTTGTATGTAATGTGCTTATTTTTCCCAGGAGGGCATGCCACAGTGCCTTTCTGCTAACAGCAGCTAAAAGCTATTCAATTGTTCAAATCTTTGAATATTCTCATGAAACATCTTTAAAATTTTCGTGACAGTGTGGTAAATCAATGATTGTTGGTGCTAATGTGAGATTAGGCTGATTACTCTAACCACCACTCCATGCATGCATTCTACTGTTATTGACTGTCATAATCTAGTTAGTGATGTACATCCCTGGCTTACTGTGCATTCTCCACACTGCGTTTACAATGCATGTTTTGAGGGTAAGGGCACTAGCACTGTGGGTGTGAGGCCAGCGATTACTGTAAAAAAATATACACAGGTTCAACTGCAATCTCTGAAATCTTATGGGAAACAGAGCTGTGGAGTTAATGAAGTGGTGCTCATCTAAATACAATGTGTTCAGTTGCATTTACCTTCATCCCACACAGCACATAATGTCATGCGACGTTTTATGTTTATCCACCACATAGGTGAAAACTAAACTGATTTTTTAGTTGTTTTACGTGCCACACCACTCACAAGCTAAGCCGATGTGACAATGCTGATTGAGGCACTCATTGTAGGATGCCTGTGCATCGATGTCACAAAAATGAAGGCATTGAGTGATGCATGTCAAATGGCAATAATTACAACAAAACATGTGTCTAGCTTCATTAAAGGATTCCATGTATCTTTTTGGTACAGATAGCACAATCCCATTGCAGAGGTATTGACCTAAGTTAGGCACACACTTGGTGGTGCATACCAAACGGATGAACCAAAGAAGTGATTGAATGTAATGTGCAATTTCATTTAGAGGTTGGTGTGCTTTAGTTATATTGAGCATGTAGTGCATATATGCGAGGGTGTGTTCTCGCATCTTAAAAAAATATAACCTCTATGCTGGCCTTCGCTATGAATGTAATGTGCTAACACAAATAGAGAAGACAGGAATATTGAGGGCTTGAGCCAGGGCCTTTGCCCAGGGTATGAAATCGATGGTTCTAGTTGAGGTTAGGAGTTTATTGTATACATGTGATATTGGAGCATAAGCTTACATATTGTTACAGCGAGTTGTGATGAAATGGTTTTATTTACAGTTGACGAACGATGGTTGTTCGTGGTAGCGCACTGCGGCCTTGCCAAGCTCTTCGTTCTCTTCTACTCCTCTTCTTCCTCTCTGCCTTTCGCATGTCCGTTACAATATGATAAGGGTCATTATGTGCTCTTTGTTTTGTTTGATTTGTTACCAATTACATTTATTGTACTGTTTCGAAACCTGTGTATGCCCCCCCTTATGTAATGCCTTCGGGCCTTTAAGGTGTAATAAATGAAATGAAATGAAATTTAATTAAAAGGATAATAATGAAAATAAATAAAATGAATGAGCTGATTAAAAGAGCAGGCAGTTTTGTCAGCAGCAGGGATTGTGGCGGCACCTGGTGGAGCAGATTTCAACTACATGCTTCTTTTGACGTGGCCTCCAAGATCCACTTTGGCTGCGCGATGAAACAAATGTAACTGGAGGAGTACACCAAGGTGCACTGATGCCGTTGTGCCAGTGCCAGATACCCAAGTCTAGAGTTCGGGTTAGCTCCAGCTTTTATTGTTTTCCAAGTTCAGATGGTTTGTGAATTTGCTTGACTATGAAGAGCTAAGCTTAACCCTTTGAGGCGTTATGTATGCAATTGTGTACACCTCTTAATTTTGTTACTGGTATCAACTAGGGTCTAAGAAAGAGCAAGATATATCAAGCTTTGGATGAATTGAACCTCCTGCATAATAAATTTGTCTTCATTTAACTTCATTTTGAATTGTAATGTTTTATATGATCTCTTAGCTGAAGGTACTACCACGTTCGACGAGTTGTTCGACATGCCACTTCCTGCGAGCCATGTGAAAAGTATTTTTCTTTGCTCAGAATGGACATAACCAAAAATGAATTTGCTCTATGTTTCTACACTGAGATTGCATTCTATTTATGCCGAAACAGAGCATGCATGACTTTGTAATGAATAGATATTTAATTACAACTTAATTGGGATTAGTTACAATAACACGCATAAATTAACATTCATGACATTATTTTTGTTGCAACAGAATATGGAGTGCCTTGAAATAATGTTGTACTGATTTGACATATTTACAGACAGATTTTTCATAGGTGGTGCCTGAAAGGGTTAAACCCTTTTACTATTTGTTTCCTGCCTTCGCAGCACCTTACGAGGGAGGCGTCTGGAAAGTCCGAGTTGACTTGCCCGAGAAGTACCCTTTCAAGTCTCCATCAATAGGTGAGCCTAGCATTCTTCTTGCTGTGTGATGTTCCTTACCTTGAAATCCAGTGCCCATTGCTCAGAGCAGAAAGGGATACTAAGCGTGTCTTAGTAGCATTCCCATTACAGCAGGATTTGGGATGGTAATACTTCTTTGTGAAACTCCGTTTATCTTGTAGATTTTTGCAGAAATTATTGTAATAGGAACCGAAAGAAAAAAGAAATGGGGAGGTGGGGGGAGGGGGGGGGGGCAGATATGACTGTCCTGGTCATTGTGCGAAGTTTACCAGCACAGAGCTCGCGGCACCTCAACGTGTTAAGTATTGTAACGCCTAGCCTCACAGCTAAGTTCACTAGATTAAAATCTGTTGCTGTTATTCAGCCATCATGAGAACAACCACAGGTTGAGCATGGATTTCTCTTATTTGGCATTGCTTCATTGACATTGCATATTTTTGCTTTATTTTGTGGTCGGGTTCTGTTCCTTCCTCACAATGTAGGTCGGATCTGGTGACAACTTACAAGTACCGCGGTCTTCACGTCACATCCAATCTCACTTGGAATAGCCGCATCATGCATGTTATAAGTAATGCTTACCGAATGCTTAGGTTACTTGCAGTGCAACTTTTCGAAAGCACCTTCTGCCTTAAAACTACTCCTCTACAAAATTCTAATATGCCCAAAACTTGAGTGTGCTGCGTCAACCTGGGATTCAGGCCAATTAAACCTTCCACAATCATTGGAAATGGTTCACAATAACTCTGCTCATTTAATTCTTTTCTAACTATAACAGAACTGTGAGTATCAGTGCCATGAAATCTCGCCTTAACTTACCTTCTTTGTCATCACGTTGCCAAATGTTCCGTCTGGCCTTCTTCATAAGTTATTTCATCACTCGCATCTAAGCAGCAAACTTATCTCTCCACCTCCATTTGTATCACCCAGATTAGACCATATTCATAAGGTTGGCATTCCATCATGCAGATCTAATGCCTTCTTGCAATCATTTGTACCGTGCACTTCGACTGAGTGGAACAGTCTTCCTGCCTCAACGGTCACCATCGCTGATCACCAGTGATTCAAGAATGTCATAGCTAACAATGTATATAAGTACAGGAACCTTTTTTTTTTTCAACGCATTGTTCAACCTGCATCTACAAATGTCATAGTGATCATTGCATATCTATGTGCCATTTATTTTTGTATACTTTTTGTTTTGCTTCATTTACTCCTTTTCATTGTATTAACCTGTTTGCTTGTAACAACTCCTCTCTATAAGGCCATATTGGCCCTGAGGGTATGTTAAATAAATAAATAAATGTTTCCTTGCACCACCTACTGCCTTCATGTTGACATGTGGAGAGCACTGTGATGACCTTTTGTTAACATGAAGACAACCGGCAAATGGTCATTGCCATGTGATTCCATATCCACAGTAGACAGAGAACTAGTCTGCTTGATGCAATGCTTAAGTTGATAGATAAGACTGTATTGTTTGTCATGCTGTAGAATGCGAAGAAGTCGGATGCTTCAAGTACTCTGGTTCCTCAAGTGGATAGCTATTGCTCAGTCGGCACTCCCAGTTAATTGCTTCACATTTTGTGCGAGCCCTGCCTGGTAGATGGTGAATAGGGCTTCTTGTAGAGCACGATCACTGCAGCGTCACCGCAGATGTATCGAATTGATTGTACAAGTTCACGTTGTCGTTAAAATAAGTGCTTGCAGCGCGAAGGCACAAGGTCAATGTACGAACATGGAGATGTCGTTTGCCAGGGCGATTGCTTGAGTGCATTGGCCCAAAATAGTTAATACTGATACTGGGCTAATCTGACCAGCACTCACCAGAGAAATGTGGCAATGCATTAAATAATTATTAAAACCAAAGCTGGCTGTACACACGATTTCTTTAGCAGTGAACATGCTTGCAGTTCAGATAAATTGACCTGTGTCAGTTAATGTTGTGACACATTGGCATGTATATCATTTGTTGATTTACTGTTGACATTCTCAGTGCTCCTTGAGTAATTTTATTGTCTTTTCTGAAGTTACACAGTGATGGGAATTCTGATTAGTTGCTTCAATATTGTCTTCTTTTTCTTTTCTCTCCAGGGTTCATGAACAAGATTTACCACCCAAACATCGATGAAGTGTGAGTGTCTTCACTTTTGATGATTCCTGAAAATGAAGTCTGTTAATAGTCTATTAAATTGTGGTGGGCTAGTTGCACGTGGGGGGAGACATATCATCTTATGCCGTTGGTATTAAATGTATCTCATCGTGACTTTGTGCCTGGCATGCCTTCCTTTCAACTCATAAGAGCTCGTGCTTGTGCAGAAGTTAGTGTGCCTTTTAGGATAATCTACATGCATGTTTGTTCTTAGCTTTACAGGTCCCTGTGTTAAAGTTGATGTTTGGCAGAACCTCGTGTGTGTTGGAAGAGCTAAGCTAATAAAACGACAAACTAACAGAAGCTTTTCTATTGCATATAGGTATACATTAGGGGTTGTGCGAATATTCGAAATTTCGAATATTTTTCGAATAGTGTTTTCTATTCAATTTGCACCGGAGTTTTACTATTCGAACTTCCCAAATATAAATACAGTCACCGTCCAGATTGGAAAGTGACCCCTTCAGATTTTTAATATGCTTCACCTCATCACATTCTCTTATTGCAGCTAAGCTGCCTTTCAGGCTCTTGTATGGTCGAACTTCCCAGAGACACAGTCAACGTCCGATTGGAAGTGGCCCCTTCAGATTTTCAATGTGCTTCACCTCATCACACTCGAATTGCGGCAAAGCTGCCTTTCAAGCTCAGCTATGGTTGCAAATGTATTGACTCAAGAAAACTCTGGTTCGAACATGAAGATGATAGATGTGGCAGAGAGGTGGGGGGCTCAATTAATGCTGTTTTGGACCTGAAATTTGGGAAGGAAGTCTGGAAAATCGGACACCGAAGATTTTAGCATGCAAAATTTCAGATGCTCCTGTATATTGATGTCTACGAGGCAGATTTGGAACTTTGGACTGGAAGGGAGCACACCCTTGTCTGCCACATCAATTGGGCTTCCACAGTAGTTGAAAGAGGAGGAGAGGCTGAGGAAATAGCATCTTTGCCTTTCACATGTAAAGTTGTTGGCAACACTTTGGTTGCACCAAATCACGTACATAAATACAATTCGGCCTCTGCATTGCCTCATTCTTGATAAGAATACTACGAAACTCCACCCCTTTAGCGCTTCATCAACCTAGTGAAAAGAAACACTTTCATGTTGCTCTCTTATAAGAATATGCTTAGCAATCCTCTCCAACTTTTTTTCTGCTATTTCGCTTTCGAATTATTCCAAAAAATATTCTAGAAGTATTCGAGAAATATTAGAAAAATATTCGATTCAATTCGCACTCTCACTTCAATATTCGAATTTGCCTCGTGCCCAAAATTTTGCTATTCGCACAGCTCTAATACAGTGAAACTCTGGTTTTACGACGTTCTCGGGACTGTGAAAAAATCGTCGTAAAATGCGGACGTCGTAAAATCCAAACACAAAAATTTATGCCCACAAAAACACGTTTAGCACGACGGATTAGCGAGAGACTTCAATGCAAACTACCAACAAGCTCTACAGGGCTCTTAAACCCACAAAAAGCATGTTCTCCAACAATCTAGGAAAAAAAAAAAAAGAGGAGGAGGAGGGGGGGGGGGGGGCATCTTCGCTAAGTTTGGCCATCGCGGCTGCCGTGGCTGCGGCCAACACACCTGCAAAGCAATATAGCAGCTGCGCCAAACACCTGCCGCGGAAAAGGATCCCGTCTCCTCCACGGAGCAAAAGGGGCACTTGCCCCCTCAAGCGATACTAGCCCATTCCCCTACCCAAGCTACACCAGCACCTCTGCCCCCCCCCCCCCCCAAACTAAGATGCTACACAGGTTAGCACCCACCTTGACAAAATCCTTCCGATGCCCGTGCGCGACGGAAGGAAAGAATGGGGAAACTACAACCGCACCCCTTTACGCCTCGCTGTGGCCGCTCGGGAGATTGAGGAGAAAACGAACGAACCGCAGCGCAAAGCCGAAATGAACCGGTTTCCCGAGCTTGGCATGCGAAGGGGTGCCCCTCTTGCTGGTGCGACGAAAGGACACCCGCGGACTTCTTTTTTGTTCGCCATTTGGTCCCCTCGCTTTGCGGCTGGATTGTCGTGAAACGCGGGTGCGGCGTAAAACTGTGTCGGAAAATTGGGGTTTTTAATGCATTGCATCTGTGGGGCTTTCACCGGAACGGGACAAATCCGTCATAAAATGCGGGTCGTCGTGAAACCGGGGGACGTAAAACCGGGGTTCCACTGTTTATGCACAAACATTCCTTTCCTTGCGGCATGGTTGAAGGCAATGCGCACGGGGCCCGATTGCGCTACGCATTCTACTCTTGAAGGTGAAGCTCAAGTGTCCTCCAGTTTTTGTGCAGTCTGAAAAGTCAAACTGCAGAGTATTTCAGATGTCCCTATGTATTGGTTCTGTGAGTTATGTGGGGATGTCTCAAAGCCATCCAAATTATCGGACACATCCTAATTATCTGGCATCTGAAAAAAATACATTTGTTGAGCGTATAAATGTGAGATTGTGATCAGTGTTGCTCACGTCTGTTATTTTTCTTACCTCTAGGTCTGGCACTGTGTGCTTGGACGTCATCAACCAAGCATGGACAGCGCTTTATGGTGAGTGATCACTAAGACTGAGCATTTTCAACACCCACTAGATTTCCAAATTCGCACAGAGAGGTGTGCTGAGTTTGGAAAAGCCGTAATACCTCAAATTCAATCAGTTGCCCAAAAGTTCGAAGGTGTAATGACAAAAGGGAGAAATTTTTCATGGTAACTAAACTAAAATGACATATACTTTGAGTCACAGTTTCGGTGTGAGGGCGAAGCAATGAATGCTGTTGGCAACAAATTGGAATGTCATACAAAGAAAGGTTAGCAACTCACTCCTTTAGCAAACACGGCCACTGCAGCGAGCGAAGTGACCTTTGTGCGGTCTATGGCATCAGCACAAACTTTGAGGTGAAAGCAAAACACATGCGAAGCTAGGAGCCATTCGTTGAACCACCATCAAGCGATAAGTGCACGAAGACGAGTGACCACGCCCTGTAGGTCAAAGTACAGGACTGAAGATGTGCAGCCCAATTGCGGCAAGCGACTAGCGGTACGACGCCCTCTAAAGCGCACACTTTGGCCTTTTGCACCATCTCGTAGGGTGATAGTGGACAAGCCTCTGCCACGCTGAAGCACCTCTGATATTAGTGTAAATGGTGTATATAAATAGCTCGCCATTGGTATGCTGGAGATGTATGCCCTTCTTGGGTGAGTCTCTTAATAGTCGTGCTGCGGAGTGAGAGGTAGCAGGTTCGAAATCCCTGGTTGCGCGCTTCGGGAAAATTTTCTTTTGGGGACTATTTGCTTTGTGGGTTTTATATGTTTATACATACCTATACACATACGGAACAGCATGCCGACGCCAATGGTGAAAACCCGCTGAGAGTGTACATATAATTGCTATCGCAATAAAAATGAATGACAAAAATTGTTGGGACCCTGTCTTCGCCTTTAAGAGTTGAAGCGCGATGCGATATCCTGTCCCTAGTGCGTACTTCAATCACTTAGTGCATACTATGTAATGGGTAGCATGCTTTAAACCAGGAGCAATTATGCGCGGCAAATGTGGGAAATGTTACCGAACTTGCTATTCACCCATTACGTGGTGTTAAGGGAATACGCGCAGTAACGTGTGTGCCATTTGTAATGGGTGGCTAGCTTGAAACTATGAAATCGTTATGATAGTCACATATTCTGATGCCCGATGGCAATGTACGCTTGTGCCACACAATATTCCTGGGATATTACATGTTATATTGCGACGCCCTTATAAAGGACGCTTGCGTTTGCGAAGCATGAAAGTTATTTTCAGTGCATTTCCAATCAAAGGAAGTTATTTTCACAGTATTTCCAAGCTAGAGGCATGGCTGTGTGGTAGAACACCTGCTTGCCACGCAGACGACCCGGGTTCGATCCTTACTTGGACCCGAAAATTTTTATTATTTATTTTATTTGCATCTTTCTCAATTTTTCGGTCACGGATAAGATGATGATTTTTCGCTCACAACCAACGACGCCGACGCCGGAATTTCTGCGAAACGAGCTCTTTAACGCTATCGCGTTAAAATCACGCCATATCCACAAGTGAATGATAGTGGGCAAAGCTCTGGAGGTAATCTGGTAAACCGTCAATCCCCGTAAATTTTGCCCACTCGATCATCATACAAAGACCGACACACAAACGCGGGGATGTGGTGTGATTAGATTTTGTTCAAGAGCTCTACGGACCACAAGGAGGGGGTTCCCCTCATTTTGTTTTCCTCATCAGCGTCATCATTATCACGTGTGTGGGTACATTCCACTATACTGGAACGCGCTTATTCTTCATGGTCATCAGGCGTCATCGTCATCTTTATCACGTGGAGTGGGTACATCCCACTATACGTGGCTACCTACTACTACTACATACTACAAAGGAGGGACATACCCACACCCTAAGGAGCTTCGCCCCTAAAATGAGTTTACCCTAGGCGTCAATGTCCAGGCCTTCTAAAGTACGCTGTGGCTGCCTCATGGAAATGCTGCCCCAAAATATGCGCTCAGCGCTCATGTACTTGTGATCAATTTTGTCATTCCTAGCCCTTATTCAACTACTTCTTCAAACTAATCTTTGTCTTGCGCAGATCTGTCCAACATCTTCGAGTCGTTCCTGCCGCAGCTGTTGACCTACCCCAACCCCATCGACCCTCTGAATGGTGATGCAGCAGCCATGTACCTGCACAAACCAGAGGAGTACAAGAAGAAAGTTCAAGGTGAATAATGTACTTCATGTAGCTCTCAAAAGTGACTGGTCGGATGTTCCACTAGCTTGTCGCTTTACCAATGATGTGCAACGAAACCCGTCATGTGAAATTGCTGGTGTTGACACATTGGTCAGTATTACGAAATTCGAGAACTCATGACACCAAGAAACTTTAGTAAAAATGTCTGTTATAACTACATGCCCTCTGGGGGGGCCTTTATCAGGGGCTAGGTGTGCTGGAACGCTTACCAAGTGTGACGCTCAAGAACAGTAATGCAGAAGTGGAGTGAGGTACGTGTAGTTTTGGCGTTAGGTTTCGCTGTGTGGTGAGAGTTATCAAAATCTGTCGTATCAAATGATGTTATTAGGCATTGTTATGTGACAAGGTTGCGAACTTGTCCTAGAGTTTTGAATACTCGATGCTAACTAAAGAGAACTGTAGATGTTTATAAATGGAGCATGTAGGAGACTTTGTCTTAGGTGAATGACATCTTAAGTGCACAAAGCCTCAGGCCCTGGATTGGCTTTGGCTTACCTCTAAAAATATTGTAGTGAGCGATACGAATCTAATATCTATACTCTAATCATGTACTGAAGCAGTATTACATTAGGTATGAATGGGATAAAAACATTATTTGAAAGTAAATCAAAAAGCAGTGGAACGTCGTTGTGTTAGCAAAATTGTTCAGAACTAAAAAGTGTCACGTTTAAACAGCGCAAGAGAAATGTCTGTAATGTGAACGGTCATCGTTCTTCAAGATAAAGCTAGATGTCTAGTTCTGACAAGATACTGTTTTCCAGAAGCATCGGCCAGTGGCCATCACGGATTTTATTGACAGCATCAACTGCTGCGTATGCTTCTTGTGCATGAAAGTGGTTATGCTGATGTTTCACAACCAGAACAGTGTTTCTCGAGTAGTCTAGTAGTTTCCCCTGAATTTATCAGCAATCTTTGGTTCTCAGTCTTCTTCATGAGCATCAAGGCTCATAAACAGTTGCGACTAGCACCGGTCTCGTGACCATTTGCAACTGGCAATCAAAACAAGACCCTGCGTGACCGATGTTCACACCTCCGTGCTACCTATACCCGTCATCACCCAGAATTCACGCCCTCTTGCATTGCCATTGCCCCGTTAAATAAGCTGACGTCCTGCTTCTACGCATCTAAATGGTTCAGAGGTTTGCGTCTACAAAATCAAGCAGCACGTGACTGAGCCTAAGCAATTGCTTTGTGACCGAAGTGGCCATTTGCGACCTTTTGCCACTAACTTGGTTGTGCAGCCGGTGCTAGTCGCAGGTGTGGACGAGCCTTTACTTTTCAAGATGCCGAGTTTAGTTCAGGTGACAAGCTGCCAAGTGCAGCGCTGGTCCCTCGTCACTCTGCGGCCCTGCGGGCTGACGCGAATGTCCCGTTTCCTCGCGCAGAGTACGTCAAGAGGTTTGCCACGGAGGAGGCGCTGCGGGAGCAGGACAACGAGTCGTCGAGCAGCGAGAGTTCCATGAGTGATTTCTCGGACGACGAGACCAAAGACATGGAGCTGTAATACTTTGTGCGTCTGTCTGCCTGACAAAATTCACGGACACACACACACACACCACTCACACATAACAGAGAAAAGCGCGGAGGCCGGGTAAAAAGAACGGGACAAGACGCTAGAGGGGCCATCGCCTTTTTTCTCTTCTTCGCCCGCCTCCACCATCGGAGCGCCATCTTCTCACCTTCCCGAGCGCCACCCCCCATTTTCTTCCCGGCCACCGTGCGTCCTACGCAGCCGAATTTTCACCTCCACCACCACCATTACTGTCTGTTGTCTTCTTGCACCCGGCTGCCACAACATGGTGCAAACGTGCATTTCACTGGCTTCAACCTCGTGGCATTGCGAAATCTTCTGCCCGGTTTCGACGCGACGTTGGCACTACCAGCCTCCTGCCAGCGGGATGTGCAAAGACGGCAACAACGTGGTGGGACTTACCTTGCCTCCCGTGCAAGATAAACGTTGCGTCTTGTTGTCGTGTTTCCCGCGCGTGTGTGTGCAGTTTCACCGTCGTGGTGTTCTTCCCCCGCGTCTCCAGCTAGCGCTACTCGCTTCACCGGGTGGTGAGAGAAGCACCAGCCAAGCCGGGAATGTGCGCGTGCGTGTGTGTGTGTCGCGTGTCTCATGTGGATGCGCTTGTCTCACTCTCGCTCCCCCCTCTGCATGCCTGTAGCCGTGGCAAGAGAATGTCCCGCTTCTCGACCGCTCATTTTTAGCTCTTTTCTTCTTTTTTTTTTCTATCTCTCTCTGGGTTCGCATTTCTCATGGGGGGGTCACAGATTTGATTCATTACTTTCGGGGACGTCTTTGTTTTGACGCGCGCTGATTATATAATGTGGTAGAAGCGGATGCAATAATAAGAGTGGCGCGTTTCTCATCAGCGTCACTCTCTCGCATCGCGGTATTGCTAGGCTGCGTCAACCATATACCTGTCCCACTCAACATAGCGCGACGCGAAATATGGAATTGGCTTTCCCCGAAACGACTGGTTGGATAATGTGACCTTCGTCGTTGTGCATGCAGTCTGTAATACTTTTTCGAGGACTATTCTGCTAGAGAGGCAGTGCAGCAAGTCCTGAAGAAAAAAGCTTCTCTCTCTCTCTCTTTTTTTGGCAGGGGGCTTTCTTTCTCAGTTGTGTTGCGATTCTCGCGAGTATGGCAACTTTTTGGGCACTTTTGCTTGAATGTTCTTTCTTTCTTTCTTTCGTCGACACTTCAGCCTTTATTTTCGTTCCCTTCAAACCATTCATTGACTGTTTTGCCTTTGAAGATGAAGGCAGTTCTGTTAGCTGTGCCTCTTCGACGTTGATTTCAGTAACATTGTGCCTCTCTTGATCGGTTTTTCATTCGTTACTGCACAGTTATGCTGCCATCATGCGAGGTTCTCCGCTGTCTAAATACTTTTAGTTGTGTAAGCCGAGGCTCCAGTTTTTATTCATTTGCACAGTGTGTAAATTATCTTTTTAATAGTCGATGAGCGTATATTGTTGGCTGTTGGGTCACGCAGGGTTTAGCATGGGCCAACTTCATTGTCAGCACTTGAGTCCAGCACAGTAAGTGTGTATTCGTTGGTAGTTGTATAATCAAAATGAATCGAGGAACGACAGGCTTTCTCTCCAAGGCTGTTGTGTAGCTATGGTGTCAGTTCGTTGCCTCCAGTACATTTTAGTGCGTCTATAGATTGTGCGATCATTGTGGCGGATGATTTTGAATGCGTAATTTGTGCCTTTATGTAGCGATTGTTTGACCTAGCATCACATTGGTATCTGCTTAGCCGAGAACGCAGCGTTTCACCCGGTTTGACGTACACTGGTGTTCCGGGTGGTCTTTGTTTTGAACGGTTAGCCGTTTAGCTGGCAACTGGAAGCGTGATCTTGCCACGCAATTCGCGAATGTTGGATAAGCCACGGCGTGTTGTTGAATGCGCCTTGCTGATCGCGATTTCTAGTGTACATTTTTAGCGCCTTGCGCTACGTTTGTCTTTAACCCTCAAGGAAACGGGGTTGGGGGGGGTTGTTTTCGGAAGAAACAATTCATTCAAAGCTCCACCATAGTCACGATCGTCCTGTCCAAAGCGGTCATGCGTGCGTGTGTTATTGAAATGCCCGACCAAACGAAATCGCGCTTGTCACCATTTGTGAATGTCTCTCATCCCGGTACTCCACAACGCTCGCCCGAATGATTTATGGGCAGATTAAAAAAAATGGCACATCTGCGAATGAGAGAGGGTGCTTTTTTGAGCGTTTGTTTTTTTAACTTATTGCAAAACACATCACACAACTCATGCAATGGCTCTTCAATAAGAAATACAGCAGACAGCACACACTGTAGTTATTGTTTCATTACCACGTGTGGCACTGGGTTCATTGCAAAAACCGGGCACCTTGGGGGGACTCTGGGAAGAATGATTGAAGATTTTTTTTTCTTTGTGCTCGGTAGCGTCAAACAAACCAAACTGTGATAACTTCACTAAGAGTGGCCTCTTGCAGGGAAGGGATTGCAGAGCGTGCCCCAGTTTTTTTTTTTTTTTTTTAATTTCCTTTAACTGTCGCAAGCTGTTGGAAGTTGTGCTGTATTGCTGTCGTTTCTTGCGTATCTTAGCGCTGCAAAAGTTGGACATCAATATTCACGGAATTTTCGTTTATCGGCACGTTTTCTTTTTTTGTTTTTGTGCTCGACTGGTGTGGCGTGTCTTGCAAGCAGTGCAGTCTCGTAGCAGCCAGTGGAATTGTGCGCGTGGCGGCTGCATCGCCAGAATTTCCTTCCCAGTTTTGCTGGCGCCAGACTATATATATAAAGTAGGTGTTTGAACCTCAAAGCATTCTGTTCCATGTAAGTTTTCTTCGAATAAGAAGCTGCAGAAAAACAGCAGACAAGCAGACTCTCTTCCGTCTGCAAGAACCAGTGTTGAGATGCCTGTTTAGCTTTAAACTTGATGCTTCCTGTAGTACGCATTGATGTTAATGATGTCCTATTGCTTGCTTGCCTAATCTACATACAGGACATGTAATTATGACCTATTCTTGACGCATGGCATCAGTGCATCTGTTGCGCCTCATGGTGATTATGTTCTTGTCTCCGCTGAAATTGTGTTTAATTGTCAACTTTAATCTATCATATTGGCTTATATTAGCAAAGTGAGGTATCTGGCTAGTTGGTTTTGCATGATTAAAATACTGCACTACAGTTACTGGGACATCAGAAGTTATAGAGGACACGTTACAAAGTGGACACGACAAGCGCTTGCCATGTCCACTTTGTAACGTGTGTCCTCTCTAACTTATGTCCCAGTAACTGTAGCGCAGTATTTTAATCAGGCTTATATTAATTCCACGATACAACTTGCACAATCTGAAACATACATATGATTTATATTAATTTGTTAATTCAATTTGCGTAATCTGAAACACACCGACAGTGAGCTATGCCTCGTTGAAAAGATGTTCTACGTGTCTGCATAGCAGTGGAAATCTGTGGATATTGCTGCTTTAGTAAATGAATTATCATGGTGCACAAACTGGTGTCACGTGCACATTTCCACCGGCGTGACAGCAAACGGAAGATGTCTCGAAGGCGACGGTTGTAGACAAGTTTCTCTGACGCACATTTTTGCGGCGGAGGTGTGCTGAAAGCTGTTGGCATGCCTTTGAAAAGCGGCGATTATTTTGTCCTCACTCATAATGTTGCAAGCGTGCGCTTGAAATAGCCTGTGCCTACGGGATTGGTGCACCGCAGTGTTGCGTGGCAAGGCCGCCTCTGCCGCAGTTGTTTCTTTCTCCTTGCCCGTGCCGTCTCGTTTACGCAGGTTTTCTTCGGCAGTTTGCAGCAGTCAGCGTGTGAGAAAAAAAAAAATGTAGTTGGATTTTTGACCGGTCTTGCAGCAGTTGTACGACGCCGTTCGCGGACCAGGTTTTTTTTTTTTTTGCGACGGTTTGCTTTTATTTTTCTTTGTCTGGCAGGGGCCGTGCTTCTTGAGTAGTATTGCCAGTGTGAACATACGCATCTTAAACCATTGCTTGTCTCAATCACTATATAGTTTTTTTTTTGTTTGTGTATGTGTGTGAGTGCAAAGACACCATAGTTCTATATGAATTTATAAATAAAGCTATATCCATCTTTTTTGCAATGTCTTGTGTGTGCTTCTTTGCGTACTCTTTTCTTTTCCGCAAATTTTTTACTGTTATCGTTTGAGCAATGTGCCACCTGTATTATGCGCACATTTCTCGGTGGAAGTTGCAGTTTTTGCCGTGCAGATATGCATCTTCCGGTGACGGTTTGTTGGTTACAGCTTCTGAACTAGTTGCGTGTACTCTCTGCACCATTGTTGCTTTTTTAAAATTAAATTCGAGACAAAATTTATTGGGAACCCGGGGCGATACTTGAACAACAATGCGTTTGATTTGAAAAACACGTGCTTGCCCCTGTAGGTGACAACTATGGGGAAGCCATTAGACAGCTTCTATTGCTGTCTTGTTCACCATCGGCTCGCAAGTGTAAACTGCAGCATTTGAGTCATTGAATTCCTTAGGTGAAATGTACCTGCGCCGTCTTGGCATGCAAAGATGTTGAATGTTTGTCAACTCGTACGGCGTATATGCTTATGTTTCATTTGAATATGTGTGCTGTGCAATGGAAAAAAAAACTGCTCATACATTAATTGCGTTGGGATTGTAAACAAGCATTGCACAGCAATGTCATGGGGGGTTGCAGCGAGGTATGATGCTAGTAAAAGAATGACAGGGCGTGTAACGCTTATTCTGGAATATAGGCCATGAATAGACAGGCACCTAAAATGATGCGTGCCATTCCATTACGAGATCCTTGTGTTCCAGATGTGCCGATGTGCGTATTGGTTTTGGCAACTTTGATGGTCAAAATTTGAGCTATGTAATCTGGTTTCCTGTGTCCTACTGGGCAAGTTTGAGGAGGACATGAAATTGAGGTGGATTGCAAAGAAAACTTAACTTTAAGAAAACAAAGGCTTATATATGAAGTGCGTGTGAAATGTTGCGGTTGATAGCGCCCATATACAGTGCAGGTGGTGTAAAAGCAATGAAAACTTGCTGTACAGTTGTAGAAATCTGGCTGCATGGCAAAGGCAGGCGGTCTACAGAAAGTAGCTCTGAACTCTCGCGCTACAAAATCATATGTATGCATACCTGCCAACTCTCCCGAATTGTCCGGGAGACTCCTGGATTTTGACCTAATCTCCCGATTGTACGAATGCTATCTCGTATCTCCCGAAAAGTGGCCGCCACAGCAGAGGCGCGCGCTTTTTTTTTTTTTTAAATGACGCGCACGTCAGCCTTTCCTGCTGCGACAGTTGCGGTGCTGCGGAAGAGCACCCGCCTACACTTCTAGTTCATTTTACTGTACCATAGAGTACCGCTAAGTATATTCTAGGCACTATAGTACCGCGAATCCGGGCGAAGCCCGGCGGCCGCGAGACGCGCTCGCCACCGTACCAAAAGAAGGCGAGGGAAAAGGTACAAATATGCATCTGTCTTGGCCCCCCGCCTACCCCACCTGCCTCGCGGTTGTGTTTGTTACGTGGTTGTGGGGGGTTGCGTGTTTCCCCGAGTTCAGTTGGAAGGTCGATGGCGGTGTCAAAAGCAAAGAAGAAGTACTTGCAAGTGTTTCTGGACTCATAATACGAATTCTGTACCACAGTGCGCCTGTGAACTACGCGTGCTGCGGAAGGGCAGGGCAACATCGGAAGTTTCTTCCAAAAGATGCGAAGACAGTGCGATCCGCACAGAATGCCTATTCACGGGATTTCTTGTGGAACACAGTTTGCCGCTAGGCATTAGTGATCACGCAGGACCGTTGTTTCGGAAATTGTTCCCGAAGGGCCAGGACGGGAAGCGGTACAGGTGCGGACATGCGCAAACAACTGCCATCCTCGGGGAAATGGCTGCAGGTGCTGAAAACACAATGGTGGAGGCTCTGAAACACCGTGCTTTCGCAATCGCAGTGGACGGAAGCAACGATATGACCCCCCCCCCCCCCCCCATGCTGCGGTCTCCCGAATTTTCGAGCGCGCGAAGTTGGCAGGTATGTATGAGTGCAAAGTGTGCGATGGACAAAACTGACATGTCAGGATGCGAAGTTCGCGACGCTTTGAAGTTGATGGCCAGCTACTGACTGCAACAGCGATAAACAGGAGCCCCAGTGGGCTGTGTTGTAAGCATGTGTACAACACATTAGGTACATAAGTTATGCTCAAGACATCAGAGAATGTCAGGATAAATTCAGAACTGGCATTAAATATTTTAGCAGCGATTAGATGCAAAATTTTTAAACGAATATTTCCCGAGCTCGAACAGTCAACTTCGTTTGGCTTCCGTAACGGCTGCATGCCCACATTGAGTCTTATTCTTGCTGTCAGCAACGCCCCTTGTACATAACAGTCGGCATTTATCATTAATAAAAATGGAAATGTTCAACTATCAACAATGCATAAAAGTTATTTTGAAATTTGCGAGATACCCTACGCCATTCCTTCTTGCTTTACTTCAGTTTTTTTGTTTACTAGATTTTACATCTTCATCTCTTTCAATTTAACGGTGAGGCTGTTCTACGGCTTGGCCAGATGACAGACGAGTGTTTGCAATTTTCGTGCTCCAGTTCCCAGATGCACCGATAAGTGGCATAATGGCCTCAGATGTGGATGAAGCAGCAGCTGCACAGTGAAACTGGGAAGTTGCATGTTGAGCGTGAATAGGGCCTAAAGTCGCTGTACTCCCAATTACAATACACTTAAAACACTACCATTAATGTCCCCTATACTTTCTGTGGCCTCATTATCTGCAGGTTTGCATTAAGGTTGTATCAAACAAACGAGCCCTCAAAATTCCCTCATCCATTCATAGCGAGGGTCATGTTCCGGTAGACTTGATGCCTTCAGGTACAGTATGCGAGGGCTTATTGGTCAGCTGTCCGCTCGTTAACGGTTCACGTGCTACGTGACGCCATCGGGCAAAAAGAAAGTGTTCCACACTCGCCGTCGCGGCTATAAGCGGTGCTAGCACTCCCAGGTTTGCATGCACACACATACCCGATAAGTGGATGACCACTGCTGTAGCTCAATCGGTAAGAGCATCAGGCGCGTAATCCGAAGATCGCTGGATCAGTCCCTGCCGGTGGCAAGTTGTCTTTTTCGTCCACTTTACTTTCTTCACATCAACGTCACAATTACTTCAATATACACTGAAAAGAGTACAATTAACGTACCCTGTACTTTCCTTGGCTTTATTATCTGCTGGTTTTTATGAAGGTTGTGTTGCAGGGGCTGCCACGTCCTTTTCCGTTCACCTCTACTCTACAAATGACGTAATCGCAGACACCCTCACAAAATCGCAAGGCATTACAGAAAGTCGCAAGGGAAACGCAAGAGAACCACAGGCTGTCCACCTCAATTTAGATTACATACTTCGTAAACCTTCTTTATTTGAATTAACCTTCATTTTATCCGTTATCCTTTTACACACTTGATGTTCCCCTTCAAGCATCTTGTCATTCTTGTTGTACCACAGTCTTGTCCTATCACCTACTTGGCGGGTTTCTGCCATGTTTTAAAGCTTAATATAACTGTATGCAGCAACTTGAAGGCTAGTCCACAGTGGGGTTGCCACCCTTTCCCATGAAAAAAAAAAAAAAATGGCCCTATGAAGGGGGGATGGGTTAATGGGAGATTAATGTTGAGCAATAGACGCCATGTCAAGTCTTCGGCATGCAGTACCATTTAAAGTAGCTTTAATTTCATTGTGAGAATTAAATAAGTAAAGAACATACTTTCGTTTCCGCCATCTTCAGTTCCGGTCATATCGTACGTACGTTCAACACAAACGGATGGATCAGAGCCAACAATACCTTTAAAGCCCAGACTCGTCGCGACATGATGCGGTTATTTTGAGCAATTGCGCATACTAGTCATTATACTAAAAAAACAATTGGGGGGACCCTTAATCATCGCCTTTAAGAGTTGAACGTGATAGCGATATCCTGTCCCGAGTGCCTACTTAGTACATACTTGCTATGCACTTAGTACTTAGTCAACCACTTAGTACATACTTGCTATGCACCCACTACGTGGTGTTAGGGGAATACGCGCAGTAAGGTGTGCGCCGTTTGTAATGGGTGGCCGGCTTTAAACTATATGCAATCTTTATGAAAGTCCCATATTCTGACGCACGATGGCAATGTATGCTTGTACCACGCAATATTCCTGGGATATTACATCTTATTTTGCGACGCCTATATAAAGGACGCTTGCGTTTGCGAAGCATGAAAGTTATTTTCACTGCATTTACAAGCAGAGCAAGTTATTTTTACTGTATTTCCAAGCAGAGGCGTGGCTGTGTGGTAGAACACCTGCTTGCCACACAGACGGCCCGGGTTCGATCCTCTCTCGGACCCGGAAACTTTTATTATTTATTTTATTTGCATCTTTCTCGATTTTTCGGTCACGGACAAGATGATGATTTTTCGCTCACAACCAACGACGCCGACACCGGAATTTCTGCGAAACGAGCTCTTTAACGCTATCGCGTTAAAATTTGATGTCTCATTTGAATCCGTGAGTACTGTACATGTACACAAAAGCAGAACACTGAGAAGCTATCAAACTAGTCTGTTTTCTGGCATAAAAATACTTGCGAGTGAAATGATGCTTTTGTACTAAAAGTGAGGTTTTGGTTATTGCTCTGTACGTGCTGCACTGAAAAGGAATCTCATGCTTCGTCCATAAAAAGCTCTTCTTTGCCTTTGAATCCACAAGGCTTGTGACATTATTCACACAAAACGTTAAAATGTATACATTGCGGATGCCACAAAAACATCTGGTACTCGTATATACACAGACACGCAATAATACGCCCTATTCCAATGATTGCTACGCTTGGCATTATTGTTAAAAAAAACAAAAAAAGCATGGAAAAAAAAAAAGCCAATGGCGGTCAGTCTTGGGTGCAGACTGGCAACCAGCCCGCTGTCTAAAAAACCAGCCGGGCCGTTCTTAAACTGGACAGATGGCAACCCTAGTCCACTGATGTATCTTGCACTCTGCCCTATGTCTATAACATTTTATAAGTTATCTCCGTAGCGTCTATAACTTTTTGTAGACTCTACGGAGAAACACTGTAGTGCGATTTTGCCGGCGTCTCCTAGGGTCCTACGTAATACTTTATTCTTAAAAACCGATATTTTTGTTTCAAGGGAGCCAGGGACTCGATATGGCAAATTTCATAAAATTTTATTGAGTCAATGTGGCCACATACAAAAAAAAATTCGAAATCCGTTACATCACATCTACATTCATGTCCTGGTGTAAGCTCGAAATTATAAAGTGACCCCTTGACCTTAAAAATTTGTTTCAATAATGGACCTATGTCATAAAATTAATTCTAAGAGTTATCAACGAATTTATCGCTTATATGTAACGTAGCATTTTTTCTAGTGTCCTTTACGCAGGTACGTATGCATATAAAGTTGACTTGATATGTAACAAAGTAAATCTTAAGATTCTCTTAAGCTACATCAGCACTCAACATACTTGTAAAAAACTATTCTATCACTTATTAACAGGAAATATCGCAGATAGTTTAACGTGCACGAGTAACAATGGCATGTTTGGGAGAGTGTTGCAATTAGAATTTATTAGAATTTCTGGGTTGTCGCAAAACATGCAGAGTGGTGCGTATTGGTATGTAATGAAAGGCAAAAGAATGATCACAAGCAAAAACAGTCTGCTGTCCTGCTGCTTGCAAAAGACGCAATGCTGCGCAGGTAAGGAAACGACTGTATCAAGTAGTCTTCCAAGGGTGGCAGCACCGGGCAACAAAATGGGGATTGGCAGTTGATACTATGCCGCTGGCTGCTGAACGACCTTTGCGCAATGTCACTTTGTGGTATCTATTTTGCAGGTGCAACACTCTGTGTACCTGGCCAAGCACAAACATTACAAAACACTGTACAAGAAAGACGCTTGGCAAGACGACTACACTGCCAATGTAGTCCAATCACAAGGGTCTGTTGAGGCATGAGCATTTCAAAACTCCAGTCCCAAGGCAACAGATCACACTGTCGGCTGGCGCATCTCTAAGGCTACACAATTCGGTCCAAGTCGAACACGAATAGTGCCTGACAAGCTAAGAAAGAACTCTTGCGCTTGTTTAGCCGACTGATGGAATGGCTTGATTGCAAGGAACTGCTTTGCCAAGAGTGTCTTGAAGGAAAACTGTCATCTGCCATTATACAATGAAAAAGTATTATTCTTGGCTGGCACATTTTGTTAATTAAAAGCTACGATGAATTATTGCCACGAAGCCCAACAGCAGGGAAGCTTAGACATGAAACATGGGTAAAAAGAAAAATTTTGTGGGCTTTCGCAGTCGATAAGACAGGGTGAGGAACTGGCAACCTTCTGTCGATCTCATCCGTTGGCTGTCCTGTAAAAACGCTCGGACAACGTGCCTCGATGGCAAGAGTATCTAAAAAAAAAACAGTGAAGCCTCCCCAAAGGATGCATTTTTTGGGAGAGGGAGGTTACCGGCACGGCACTTACTGTTGCGATCTTGCCCTAGCCGCTTTGCAGGCAATGGCACTAAATGGAATCTTCTTGGAAGGTGCCTCTTCAATACTAACGAGCATTCTCCTCCACTGGTTGGCAACAGGTATATGGACCAAGGCTTTACAAAAAAGAATAATTAAAAAAAAAAGGAAATCAACGACTGTAACGTCGTGCTGCCACTTCAAATACAAGTCCCCGAGGAAGGCACCCCAGTGCGGTTGTTCAGTTGATGAACAGCTCTTCCGATTTGATGCCTCCTGTCGACAGAGTCTGGGTGCTAGAGCTGACCAGTGTCGGGGGCTTGCCCTTCGCCCTCACCAAGGACGATAGCAACGAGTCTTCGTCTTCGGTCTGCACGCCCATGTCACGGAGCACGATTCGAGTCCTCTCTCGTTCGGCGGTGATTTCCGCCGCCACCATCTTCGCCAGTCGCTGGAGCACCTCGTCCTGCAAAACGTTCAGGCAATAAGAGGTGAGGCAGCGAAGCCGAAGCTTTTGGAGTTAAAAATTGCGTTAGTTTGGTCATGATTCTGTTGTTTAGCACAGCGGTGAAACATGAACACAAGAACCAACGTGCAGGCCAAGCACCATGCTCTAGATTAATACGACCCATCTCTGCAATCGCTACATATTGCTACCTCCAAAAATGAAGCTTGGCCAATGCAGGCCCAACCTTAGGGATTCCCAATGTTGGCCCCCACGTGCCGAGCCATTTGCAAGCAAGGGTGGGCAAGTACTTATGGGAGGGACGAGAGGGTTAGACGCATCCTATCTCATACGACATATATTATAATGTAATTGTCGAATGGTTTAGGAAGTGCAATAGGCATTTAGAACTGGAATTAGTTCAAATGAACACTGATTCATGATGCAACAAAATAAAAGAAACGGCGACTCACATTTACATCCGACGTGAAGAAGGAAGCCACTGGCATATCACCTGCAACAGATGCACAAGCAAAGAGAATTCAGTGTGGCAAGTCGTGCTGTTAAAACAGCGAACTGTGTAGAGATAAATTGTTAACGTGCTTCACCAAGCAAAGTCTATATATGGTTTACAACGCGCATAGCATGCAGTATCAAAGCAGAGGAAAGCAGTACACACACATGTGATGCCGCGCAGTTTTGTACGTGTCACGTAATGGCAGAAGTGCACAACAAGAAAATTGGATCACCCACAAATGTGCACACTGATGTTCTTCGATGAACTTAAAATTTGTCTGTCACTAGTATTGCTACATGTTCGGTGTGATACATTCCACACATACCATCCTGAGTGACGATGCGCTAGTAGCGATGACGTCTACAATCCAAGTGTTGTTATCGTGGCGCCGACGTCTGGAAATGCTCTCACTCTTCATGTCTGGACTTCGTCGCACCGCTTTGAATGATTTCATGAAATTACGAGATGCAAACCACCAATAAAAGAAAGGCGAAAGAAAAGAGCATGATTCGACGTGTGCTCGTCAGTCAGCATGTCGGGGAACCGTTGTAAGCTGCAGTTGTCTGGTTGGAAGCGTGGAAAAAGCGCAATGAGTGTGTCGTTTCATTACACGTATGATACACGCCAACACGACCAAAAGCTATAAAAATGGAGTAACGCATATATAAATATCATCGCTAACGAGTAACACGCAGGTATCATTAATAGTAAATTTTAGTTCGCCCGTTGACTTCTTTGCACTCGCGTAATAGTGGGTTACTGCCACCGTAACTGTGAGAGGCCGGATAGGTGGGGCCATCTGGAGGCGCAAAGAAGAACCTGGCAAGCACAGAATTGTTACTGTAGAAACCTAACATATTTTATTTCTCCACTGGTGTGCATTCCCTGTACCGATATTCCATAGACCCCTCTGCGTATACCGGAATGCCGTTCACACCAAAACATGCCAATATAGCTAATCGAGACACACGAGCGAGCATGGCCGAAGCATGCGTCCCCGGGCACCTCCTCGTTGCTACTTGGAACAGCTTCCATTTTGGAATCGTTGTGCTCCAAAGAGTTGATCGAAGCAAAAATGGTTCACGATGACGTGAATCGCAGCGATTCCAAGCTCCAGACTGTCGTATTCAACACCACTGGCGTAAATCATGGTGGGGTCAGGGGAGTCCTGACCCCCCCTTGTGTCCAGGCTGCGGGGGACACCCCTTTGAAGGGTCCCCCCCTTGAGATTTATCTTTCACACATATTTAATTTTCTTGATAGTTAAGTATAGCGCACTCTCTGTAAAACAAGCTCTGAATTCTGAAACGCTTGCAAAAAGCAGACAGGACGTACAAAAGTGAAACGTGCTTTGGTTTCAAAAGGCGTTGTAGAGCACGAGCCTATGAATGCAAATGTTTTATAATGCTGGACTCTAAGATACAAAGTAATTAAAGAATCCCCGATCATCTACCGTTATTCATTTATGTCGACTATTAGGCGGAAGCCATTGACAATGAAGTAAAAACCCGATCATGCTGGACTTTGATCGTGTTATCTTTAAGAATAATGGTCGCTATTTATTTGATTTTGAAGTGCGGTTTTAATTTTTATATGATTAAAAGAAAAACCTACATTTATGAAAACAAAATGGCCACCATGGCAAGATGGTGTCCCCCCCTTGTGGTTTTTCTGGATTTACGCCACTGTTCAACACTAGTCCACACTTTTTACGGTGACGACGGCAATGCTGGTGACAAGGCATGACTGAACGTGTGCGCCTAGCAGACAAAACTTTAGCGCAGCAGCTGAGCCTCGCGTCACTCCTTTCTGTGGAGAAGTTGTCAGCTGGGGCGCGATCTGGAGGTGACCGCGAGGAAGCGCTGCCAGCGCTATGGCGGGCTTGCCGGCCGTTTTGAATCATGCTAGATACCGGTGATATAAATCAATAAAACGGATAGTTATTCGTCCCTCAGTTGTGTTTTGGGTCGCGAATCGCTACTAGGGGGGTCGATAACTACTCGTGGATGCAAAAATCTTGACATGAGTAAATTTGATGTCAGTGCTCCTATAAAAACAACATAATGTACAATAAAATATATTTCCATATCTGAAATCAGCACACCAATATACAGAAACTCAGCAAGTTTCGTCAAAATCAATCAAGAATGCTAAAAAAATTGGGGCAACTAAGCACTATTGGTGCGAAGACTAGGGATACAACAGAGCTGGTGGCCCTCCCCTCCTCCTCACACTCACTTCCCTTTCCCACCCCCTTGCTATACTATACATGGCTATGCTATGCTTTTTTCTTGTTTGAATTTGTTTGTTTATTAATACCGTTAACCTTAGAAGGGTCAATACAGGAATGAATAAACAATCAAATACAGTTCAGTAAGAAACACATGCAACATAAATGTGAACATGATTTCAAGGAGGGCACTGCTTGCTTCATACATATGCAAAGAACTATAAAATGAGAACAGAAAACATTTCTTTCTCTCCCTATTTTTTCTTCTTTCTTTTTGTCTCTTTTATATCCGTTTCTCTTTCTTTCTCTTCTTCTCATTCACTCGCCCATAGCAACACAATCATTTGGTTCCCATAAATGCTCGCTCTGCTAGTGTGCCAGGATAGCCGAATGGTTACGACGCTCGCCTTCGGCCCGTGGGTTGATAGGCAAAGCGCTCGGCTTGCACGACGGAGCTTGGCAAGTTTCTGCACACGACAAGGTGCCCAACCTCGAACTTAAACAGCTCTGTTGTTAAAAACAACTTAAAAACAGTGTGCCCCCCCTTTAAGAAACTACGCCTTTATCGATGAAGGAAAACGTGAAATGTTAAAGAGCTGTGTCAGTGCCAAAGTCACGTACCACAACCTCCTCTTTGATTTCCTGGAATGTGCTCAAAGCGAACAGGACTCGCGACATCTGGTGATGGATCTGGCGGGATCCCTGTCATGGATGTCGATGTGGAGCCGCTAGGTCCGCTCAGTCTGCATGGCTCGTCGTCCTCGATGACTGCCTCGTCGTACTCGATGGCTGCCTCGTCGTCCTCGATGGCTGCCTCGTCGTACTCGATGGCTGCCTCGTCGTCCTCCGCGACTGCCTCGTCGGAAGGCACTCGAGGCGGCGTGCGAAGCTCCTCTTCCTCCTCCACAGCATTGCTGCTTCAAGGGCAAGGGAAACGACAGATTGAGTTTGGAAAAGAAGGCAAATTTAGCAAAAGGAAGTGAGACAAAAAAGCGAGCTAGTTGATACATATGTATCATTGAAATTTCAAATGCAAACTGGGACAAGGATAAGTGAGGGAACGACACCAGCGCTTACTATCAACTGAAGACTTTCTAAAGCAAGAACAAAAACACATACAGTTGAACCCTTTTATAAGAGACATGCATCAGGGAGCAATTCTTGTCTTTTATATGAGGCGTCTCTTATAAGCAGGGTACCTCATATGCATTTTCTTATCAACCCCTATTTTAATGTAGGCACACTGGTGTCTCTTATACCCATTTATCTGTTATATCAGTGTCTCTTTTAAAGGGGTTCGACTGTATACCCAACCAGGGCACATGGCATGCGGCACATGCGCACCGTTCCTAGGTGCAAACACATGCCAATATCGCACCGTATCTTTTCACTAACCCCTTTCCTTAAGAAGGGACATTTCTTTGCTGGAAATAGTTAATGATGGGTGACTGATACAAGCTGAACACCTTATGTTAATATGGAATGCCTTGGCAAGTTCCCGCTTGGTGCAATCACGGTGCTTGAACAGAGCGACTGTATCGGAAAAGCGCGCTTCACAACCACACTGTGCGCACAATGCAGAGCTGAATGTGTGAGTGTTCCTCCTTTTAAAGACTTGGCAGAAGGGTTCACGAACCTTGCATAGTTTAGGCGCGCAAGTGAAGCTCAAGCCATATGGTCTTTTGAAAATTTAACACTGTCAAGAGTATGTGCAGCCAGACGCGTTTTTGGGGCAACATCGGGGCTTTCGAAAGACCTGTCGGCAAGGTCCATGATCCACTATCCCCAGTAACTTATGCACACACACAGTTCAGGGGACACATATTCATTACAAGACATCAAGTGCCTCAAAAGAGTGCGAAGGAAAGCAGTCCGGTTTATTTGTAGTAATTTTTGACGATTGGACCCTCCATCCAGAATAATGGAACTCCAACAATAATCCACTTTTAAAACATTGAAAACAGTTTGGAATGTTTTGTTTCCAATTGATTGTAAACTGAATGTGTTTCTAGAAATGTGTGATAACTGTAAAGCTCACATCACACAATTCTTAAACGTATTCCTATATTGTTCAGTCTTGTGTTATAGCTAGGGCTCCGAGTCTTCGTATAAATCTGAAAAAATCCTATAAACACCCGCCGATAAAATTGCTGACATTTCGGATTTATCCGATAAACTCTGATTTTAAAAGAGCATTTTCAATGTTGAAAAGGCATTTTCAAAGGTGAGAATCATCAACCGAACGAAGCATGCCTCCATCAGCGGCAGCAACCTCGTAAAGTATGCCTGCATCTATTACAACAAGCTTTAATACAAGCAATCGCAGGTGTTTTGTATTTGAGTATTTGTGCTTGTATGTATATGTCTGTGCGTTCAAACCTTTCCAGACATCTCAAATAGAGGTAGCGTGTTAGCATGGTTTCGTGTTCAGATATCATTTCATCTTTCCGAGTCTTGTGAATAGCAATATTTATAAGATCTTTATGTTTCATCAAGATGAGAAAGGCTGGGAAAAAAAGCTGACAAGCAGCTTGACTAGCACCTGGCCCCCAAAAGTGTACTTTGGCGGGTTTTCAGCAGCGCACATTAACAGCCTTATCAACATGGTAAATAAACAGCCAATGAAAAAAAAATGAAGGAATGGAGAAAGAGGATTATAAGCAACAATGCAACGCATTTTCATTGGAAGTGAAGTTAATAAGTTAACTTACAATGCAAAATTAAACCCCGAATTTCGGAGAATTGTGGATGCACGAGAAACAAATTACGATAAACGCCGAATTTTCTCCAAAAGAATAAACTCTGAAAAACACCCTCCGAGTTTCAAGAAAAATAAACTCCGAAAACATGGAGCCCTAATTATAGCTGATTATATTGCACTAATCTTGAAATAAGTCTTCCTGCTGTCTTTTTTGTATTAGGGCTGCGACTTTGAAGCTTGGACACTAGGTCCCACAGTATGTAACAAATATGCTGCTCTATGTACACATTACATAAAACTAAGATTTTTTTTTTTACATAATAGAAAGTTTTTTTTTTTTGCATTTAGACTAAGCAATAAGCCGGATTTTTTTTCGTTCTACTGCTTTGTACTTTGCGCAAAATTTCTGCGATTGGGGATAAGTGATTGCACTACAGTGACTGTACTTCATCCTTGACAAGGGGCACTGGCATGGATGCACTTCATGAGCGCTTCTATTAAATGAAGTGCTAACTAGTACCACACATCGCACTCTCTTCTAACCTCCTTGCTGCGTGTATTCTCATGTGGACCATGCTACTTGTTACATAGCCACGCTACATGCTACAAAGTCTTTAAAGGGGCCCTGCAACACTTTTTGAGCATGCTCAGAAAACGCTGCCGATCGGTAGTCCAGGCTCTCGAGAACACGCGAGCCAAATATTATAGCGCAGCACGCGGCGTGGAATTCACAATAAATTCTCAAAGTCAGCCAGAAATTGCTTTCTCTTCTCTCGACAAATGACGTTGCGTACCCAAAAATCACTCGTCACCAACGAGAGATTTTTTTTGTATCAGCCATTGGCTGATTTGAGCATGGCGCGCTCGGTAGTTACAGAGGCCGCCGCGGGAGGCCGCGACTTGTCCACGCGTGCGCGCGCGATCGCAATGAAAATTCGGGTATTCGAACAAAAAAAGAAAGAGAAAAATCGCTCAAGATCACGAGGCGCGCGTGACGTATTTTCTTTCCCCGTGCCATCCCTCCCTGCTTAGCTTCCAGCGCTTTCGACGGGACGAGAGAAGAGAGAATGCAATTGCAGCGTGCGAGAAATCTTTGTAACTCCACTCGTACTGGACGGATTCCAAAAATTTTTGCGGCAATGAATTCGTGAGGCAATAAGCTCCTTGAGTGAATCCATTCCATGGCTACTTGGAAAAGTGTTGCAGGGCCCCTTTAAAGAACTTTAACACACACATAAACTATGTTTGTTTCTGTCCATCTGTGTCTTGCCTAATTTTAAGCTGCCAACTTTCAAGGCATTCTTTGCTGGTCTTAACTGCGCTGCACTTGCACAACTATCCTTAAAACCTCATCTACAACAGATGTCATCCAGTGTGTAGAATGACCGTGCATAATTTGCAATGAACTTTCTGCCATATATTTTTTTTTCTCAGTACTTTATTTTAAACCGAAAGGAACTTGCAGGTCCCATGAAAATGCAGTTCAAGAAGCAGAGGGCAGTAGGATGTCTTGCTTTTGAATGCTCATGTGCGGGCCTCAGATCTGAAAATGGATAACGATCGTGGCGTCGGGTAGTAGTACTCTTTGCGCTTCCTACTGAAACTCGCAAGTACTATCAGTCGGTTGACTTGTATGTGCCTTGGATCGGTTCCATCTGCAGTTGAAGATGTGGTATATGAGTGGTGCTATGTAACTTAAGTAACTCGGTCACACTACCACATCAAATTACTGTCATGTGTGTGCGCAGCATGTTGGGTATTACGCAGCTCAGCGAAATGGCTGTCCCACCACTTTTCTTTGCAGCGTGGAGGAAATGTGGCAAATCAGTTCTACAGAAAGCCACAAGGTGGAGGAAAGGTTTGTGAAAGGGAAATATGATACTCAACCACATGAACCCTCCCATAAGCAACCACACAGCACCTGTATATATGGTGAAGAAATACTCGCAACCTTAGCAAGGTGCAAAATCGGGCTAGCTGGTAGTCCATCATATTGGGTATTAGAGCAAAACACGCTTCGCGCTACTGCTTAATATCATAAATAACTTTTAGCACTCGCATTAGTCACCTTCACTACTTCTCATCCCAAAAGTTTTTCGGGCTACTACCCCAAAACGCATGAATGCAGTACTGGAACAGAGGTGACATCACGCTTGTTTTGATGACATGTACTGTCTCTAGCTATTTAGGCACCACCTGCAATCATCCAAATGTGAATAGCACAGTGCGTAGTATTTGTGCAATGTAGTAAAAACCTAAAGGCACAAGTGAACATGCACGACTGAGTGATGTGAAATGCTACTCCATTGACTCAGTATCCCACATAACATAGTAATGTGTGAATTTTAGCACTGTTGATTCGTAAGAATGTTAAAGATTGATTTCCCCAGTGAATGACGTCTGTTCATTTGGCAGTCTGTAGGATTGGCAAAGCTCTTTAGTTATGCACATGGGTTCTTAGGTGGGCTAGTTGGTTCACGAACGTTACGGCAGAACAGCGCAATGTACAAGACAAGTTGATAACGCTATGTCCTGTCTGTTCCACTGTTCTGTATTTTGTGCTATTCTGCCCTAATCTTGTCAGTAACCCTTTGTTAATGATTTGATTTGGTTAGATACTTACACTTCAGGCTCCAAGTCTCCAAAAGTGTTGATGCTGCTCGTGGTGTCAACATCCCTTCGGAGCCTCTTGCTGAACTCTTCGGGACTCAGCTGTGGGACGCCTCTTGGCCTCCTTCCTTGCCAGACAACGTCTAAGTGCACAATTTCTTTCCCTCCTCTATTGACACCAACCATATAGTCGAGGCAGACAGTGCTCCCCGGATGAAGCACTTCGTTCAGGTCACCAAAGAAGATGGTTCCGTCTTTGTAAAAACAATCACTTGTAAAGTCTATCTTCCTAAAGATTCCGGACTCGTTAACCTTGCACGTCGCAAGACACTCCATGCTTTTCAATATCGTAGCCTTGGCGTTCTCGTAAATGGAGACAGACGGCTGGATAGCACGGGGCGGGGACAGCGAGGAAGACCGTCCAAAGTCCAGATCTTGGCCAAAATCGTCCACCGGCTCCTTCACGCTACTGGCCTCTTCTCCGTTAACATCTGCACCTTTGTTGACAATCTTGTTGAAGACGTCTTCGCTGTCACCCACGTGTGGCAGTGCGGGCCTCTGCCCTATCCACACTAGCGTCGCGACCCACTCATCGTCTCCTGCATCGACGGCGTCAAAGCTAACTTCTTGCCCGTCACTAACTTCCCAGAGTAGATTGTCGAGCGGCTCCTTGTCACGGAAGGTCACACCCACTGTCGCACTAGCCGTGTTTGCCTTGTTGATGCCAAACTTTATGGTTCCTTCGGTCTCGGATACTGGGTAAAAGAAACCCCGTTCGCTGGACACTTTCTGCCTGGCTTCCCATCCCGACCGGGGCGAGTTAACTAGATCCAACTTTCCTTGAATAGAAGTAGTATCGCTGAAATCTGCCCTAGTCGAGCACGAGTCCCAGTCTGGGTAATCCAAGGCAGGAGAGTCGTCTGTGTCTCTGTCACAGCTGCCAGTATCTTTGTCGTGAAGCATATCGTGGATGTCCGACTCGTCGTCGGACATGAAGACCTCGTTGCCACTTTCGTCGTCATCATTGGTCCCTTCCCGCCCCGACTTTCTGCTCAGGTACACCGTAGTGGCTTCCCACTTGACCTTATCGGATGGCTTCTTGCTGGGCTTGGCATTGAAGCGCACTCTGTCGTCGACGGTGAACACGTCTGGCAGGTTCTTGATGGACCTGCCCAGAGACCTGTCCACGTTGTTGGCGTGAAAGAAGGCGCGCTCCCTCTGCTTGTGGCCGAACTTGATGAATCCGTAGTTCGCCTTGACAGTCTCTATGACGCCGTCCTGGTTGACGATCGGCAACCCCGAGTTGCCACCACCACCGCAGCTGCCGGTGACACTGTTGGGAGCCGGGGACGAGCAATTTGACGACGTCTGTCTGACGCGTGCCACTCGGCTCGCCCGGAACTTAGCCTCGCACTCCCGGGGTCCCGCCTTGGCGTCCAGGACGACGGTGTCGTTGACCTGGAGCCCCGACGACGGCAGGTTGTTGTGCTCGGCATTCTCGAAGGCCTGGACGTCGAAGTAGACGCTCGTCTTGATCGGGTACTTGACCGAGATGAAGCCGTACACGTTGAAGATGCGGTACACGGTGCCCACGACGTTGCTCAGGCTCGTCACGTCGTCGTCGTCGCGGTCCGAGGCGGAGGTCTGGAAGCTCTCCATGCTGCCGTCCAGCGAGGTCGCCTCCTCGGTCGTCGCGCGTCGGCTCCTGGTACGTACATACACGTTGCTCTGGTTGCGAATGACGAACACCTTGGGAAACTGTTGCAGGAAGATCTTGAGCGACTTGACCGAGCAGCCGTACTTGGTGCGCAGGTCAGACGGCAGCTGGGACAGGTGGCCCGTCAGCTTCTGAAGCGAGATTCCCTGGTTAGACTCTACTCGGTCCTTCAGAAACTTCACCATAGCCTCGCTAGAGTTGCTCCGCTGCCTAGCCATGGCTTGCGCGCTGATGCCGTGAAGCGACAGGAAGAAAAGACAAAAGCACAAGCAGGGGAGAAAGAGATTAGGCGCGGGGTTAGCGAAGCACAGAAAGGACAGGAAAGCACAGCCTAGAAGCGGTGAAATATCGAGGAAAGAGCGCCGCAACCCAGCCAGAGCAGCTGCACAGAGCCACAGGCACGGCCGAAAGCGCAAGCCATGCGCGCTCACGGTGCATGCATTGAAATCACGCGGCAAAGCAGGCACCCACATCGCCACCGGCATGCCGCGAGACACGGTAGCTGGTGCCTTTATTAAGTCGCAGAATAATGGACGCAAAAATATGCGCCAATAAACGCGATCCCGCCACATATGGCCACGTACCCGTGCAGCGATCCGACGGCGATGACCCGACAGCGATCAACAACCAGCGAGACTTTAGTTTCTGTTACCCGCTGCCCGTCGGCTGGGTCAGCCGGCTCGACACGCTCGACATCTCACAGTTTCTTTATGTGACTAGTTGCGAAACTTCGCCTACTTCGCTCCGGAATCCGGACATGTTCTCTAGATTATTAGCGAGCCGACGAGCCACCTGGGAGCAATGACGTACAACGCACCGCATTCCAGTCTTTTGCCATTTTTGAGCCAATTACCGCAACTTAGGAGAGAGCGAAGGGCTAGTACTGGCAAGAAAGGTTGAATAAATCTGTGAACGCAAAACATCTGCCAAACGTAAGTAGCAACCGCTCGCACAACGCTCATGTCATCAAGTTTGTGGCCCCGTGCGAATGGTCTAGAAAAAGTCAATTATTGGTTTGTTTCATTGTCAACAGGTGACGCCACAATCGGCTTATTTTGCGATCTTGCATGTATGTGGTTGTGAAGAGCACGGATGAGGAGCGAGGAGTTTCGTTTGCTGCAGAAGACGAGGCCGGCCTGGCGAGTGGCGCGCTCTGCCCGCCGGATGTGGCTGATTCCTTAACTTCCGGTTTTTGATCAGCGCTTGGTTCTGCCTGGTTGCATTGGCGCGCTTTGCGTTGCGGCATTAGTAGAGTGTACTAGAATATTTTGAGTGGCGCGACCGGCCGTCGTGGAGAGGGCCGCCGCGCGCGGAAAGTTGGCGGTGGCGCTGTAGTCAACCGCACTTGAACTTCGCCTCTCGCGCTTGCTTGGAGCCTGTCGCGCAGAGCGTTGTCGACACGCACAGAAATATGGCTCATGCTCGTGTAGTGTTCTGCTCCTTGCTTCCGTTCGAAAACATACACCGTAAATTTCTAAATGAATGCATAGGGGTGAGTAAAATGCACTTTTATTCCCCCCGCCGACATTTGTACGCGCGATCATGTAGCTAGAGGCTCCTGTGCGCGATGTCACGTCAATCTTTACATAAAAAACGTGTTACGTGCAGTTATAATTGCCTTTCTCTGCAACGCGTGCTGTGACCGCTTGCGTAGCTTTCGTTCGCGTCGTCAGCGCAGCTCAGTTGCCGAAGTGATTTATAGTAATGCCACAGCGGTATTTCCAAGTGCACTTGCCATTCAAGCATCCAGTAATGAATAATTCTTTCACACGCGCTGCAAACACTGCAGGTAAACTTTGTGCACTGCTACCCAGTCTCAAAGCTGTAATGCACCACAAATGCAAATGCGCAGGAAACAGAGCAACATATTTTATTTACAAATATGTTTTTGGGAGATAAAAAGAAGTCTGTACAGAAGAATGCTCTCAGCGTTTGCTGCAACAGATTTTTTATACTGGCAACGACGGAGTTATTGCTTTCACCTTGACACAGCGCGTCTTAATTGGTCTGCTGTTCGAAGCTTGGAGTTTGTGCACATTGCTCTATGTAGTTTTTAGCATTCGTCGCTTGAGGAGTGAATTTCTTGTTTTCAAAGGCCTGCGGAGGAACTTGTATAGCAATTGCCCCGCAAAAAGGAAAATTCAATCATTTATTCAAATACCTGAGAAAATGCGACTCACTCCTTCGTTATGCTTATTTTAAAATGATACATTTGGTCCTGGAGGCACAATTGCTGTGTAGATTTGAAGTATCTGTACTGTACGACATTTAATAAAATATCGATGCACATTCCAATCACTTGTCTGCCGCGATGGAGCAGAGGTTATGGTCCTCAGCTGCTGACCCGAAGGTCACGGGTTAGATCCGCGGAGGTCACATTTCGATGAAGGCGAAATGGTAGAGGCCCATGTACTGTGCGATGTCAGTGCACATTGAAGAAGACAAGGGGCTCGTATTTTCCGGAGCCCTCCACTACGGCGTCTCTCATAATCATATCGTCGTTTTGGGACGTTAAACCCCAGATATTATTATCATTTAGCGATCTCCCTGAGCAGTTGAGGCTGAAGAGGGCTCTTATCCTTGAGCACATTTGTGAATTCATATGCAGGCACAAACGACGCATACCCTGTTCCACAACGCAGGGGAATTCTTGCAGCTCGTTGCAAGAGCGTCGCTTCTCATGCGATGGTCCAACGACACCTATCAATCAACTTTTCTAACGCACACACACACAGACACACACGCACACACCCCGCCCTCAACGCTACCTGGACTTAGCAATAAAAAATAGCACGGCTCTTTCAATAGTGATTTCATTTGTGCAGGAGGCAAGTGCACATAAAAAAATGGAAACTCGTGCGGTGTGATTAACTTGGACAGAAGCGCTATTATTAGTGTCGAAGGTCCGCCAACGTAGCGAGCACCTGCATCGTGCTCTGAGTCTTCTACCTCAGTTCTTTTAACGTCATCTAGGAAAGTAAAAAGCAAAAACAAAGTCAGCTGTACGATGGCGCCATTCTTTCCGCGGGTGTTTCCTTTTACCTCGGTGTTGGTGTCTTAATTCGCACTCAGGTACGAAAGCAAGTTCGGCGTTCCTCTAGGTATTCGCACTTCAGCCGCGTTCACGATTAGTACACTATATATCTCTTAAGAAAAAACGGGGCCCGAAATGTAACTAGCATACTGCGCAGTCCACGTCCACTGGCTTGTTCAACCTCCGCAGGTCTCTCCACTGAAGCATTCGTGGCTCTTCATCTGCAGGGTCATTGAAAAGAGCCAATTTAAAAACCCGACCCAGTGTTCATAAAAATGTGTTACGATAAAAATGTTCTTAAGGGAATATTTGCCAATCTTGCTGCTCGACATATCATTGCGATGCCGCCCCGCAATGGCAAAAAGCAATTACGAAAGGGAAGTTTTCCGCATCTGTTCAGTCCACGCGCAATAAGTCTTGCATCCTGGCACGCAGTAATGATACAGCCGTTGCTTCGGAGGCATAGCAGGAGCTGCGCAGATCAGGATAGATTTTTCCAACGCGAATATTCAAACCATGACAACCGCGGAGCGAGCGGGCGCTCTTCAAGTGCCGGCGATGACAGCGCCGCCGCAATTTTCCGCGCGAGAGGGGTCAGCGGTTAACAATAGAACCGGTCTCCGTTCGCGCCACTCAAAAGTTCTAGTACACTCTAGCATTAGGGTGGCATGCGTATTGCTATAGTGCCTAGAATATACTGGCTAGTGTGCTGAGCGGAGGGGGGTTTTCAATGGGAGGAGGTGGCAGCGCCGGTGATGCCTTCCAACTTTGGCCGGTAGGCGGCGACGCTTGTCGCAAAGGTGTAGCCGGTGTAGCACACGCGGCGGTGTTGCGGTGTATGTTAGTGCTTCCGCAGCTTATCAGGGCTCCGTTCCCCGTGTCCAAAGTTATCTTGGTGATGTTTGCGCTGTTTTTACCGTGTTCGCGCTAATCTTCGTGTACGAACGTGTAAATGAGAACTGCAAAGAGTAATTATGCGCGTGTTGTGTGTTTTGCACATTACTTATGTTTGATGACTTGATGGCTAATTTAGTTGCGGAACGGTGGGATTTTTCAAAGTGAAGTTCAGATTGCATTTTCAGTTATTGAGGTGGCGTGAAACTTTGAAAGTGAGTTTCATATCTTGGCTATACAGCAGTGGTAATGAAAGCTATGAGTAAAATTTTCGAGGTATTTTAAAGGTACACGCAGGTTGCATTAGAGCTGAGAGATAGTTCGAAATTGTTTATTTTTTTTATTTTTGTTTGTTTTTCTGCTAATGCACTGCTTAAATAATATCTGCCATCTGTGGAGCATTGTAATTTTGCAAAACGGTAGTGACTAATGCTTTACAGTAGTGGAACTAAAATTATGAGCGTATAACAAAAACTAGATTTGTCATGTTTTTTTCCGTTTGTTGATTTATGAAAATGGCCACTTATGAATTATTTTTTATGCTAAAAAAATACAAATGCGCATAGGCTTTGACTCTAGTACCAGTTATGTAAATGCCATTAGATAACACGTGGAAATCTTTGTTTTCTTACGCCCGCTAGTTCCCGAGAAAAAGGTGCAGAAATTCCAAAAATGTTCTTTTGAGAAAAACGCAGAAATAACGTAGGAGTACGCGCGCATTACCTGTCAGTGTGTCAAAAAAAAAAAAGGGGGGGGAGGGACCTCAAATTCTTTTTGAAATCGCGAGTGCCCAAATGCGATATATTTTCTCAAAGAAATGCTCTATCAGATAATTTGAAATTATAAAATTGAATTTTTTTGACCACAGGAAGTTTCACCCCACCTTAAACTGTTAATTCATTGAGTTTAAAAGCAAGATCGCATAATACTCATAAAGATATGCTTCGCACGAAAATGTTTTTCAGCCAATCACACTGCTAGACTGTAATGAAATGATCTAATGGAGATGTTGTTCTTGACTAATGACCCCTGTTCGTCTTTTTTTTTTTTTTTTTTGCGTTTACCTCTCCTTCTGAATCCTATTTAGACTAGCTTATGTTCATCGCATGTGGTCTAGAAAATACGGATGTCATGCTGGAAAACGCGGAACAGCGAAAGTGACCCCACCCCACCGCACATTTGCATATGAACCATTCTCTGTTAACTACAGACTTGCTCATGTAGTGCAACAATGCAGTAGGTACATCTGAACTGCGGAAACATCGAAACAACCGATCCAAAAGTATGGGGCCTATGGTGATATCTGCAGAACTGGACGAACACCATTCATTTTGTTGGTGAAGCGAACGATTTGCAAAAGCTAGTGTCATAATGTTTGCAAGAAAGATTAGTGCATTTGTGTAATACAAGCGTTACATGGACATTTGTGATTACTGTCGACCCGCTCCGGCTCAAGTATCTGCTCGCGATTAAGAATTATCGTGCCATGACCCGACTACCTCGGCACGTGTAGGTTATACACTCTGCAAGTCCATGATGGTGCATCATACCGAGTGTGATGCGCCGCTAAAATAATAAAATATGACCACGACTGAGAGGTGCGAATCGCAGTTAACTAGATCGACTTCGAGTAAAATCACTGCGTTGAAAACAGCGCGAGAACTGGATGAAGGCTTAGGAATAAACAACAGAAGCGCTGTTGCTTAGTCTTCGACCCGTTTTCGCGCTGTTTTCAACGGAATGACAAATACCAACTTGCGCTTCAAGACACCCTTCTGCGAATAAAATCGCCAGTGAATGTTCCCGTGTAGCAGCGAAGAATCCGAGTCGGAATTGATCGCGATCGAAATTGCCGTGAGCCAGATCCTTACGACACGATTTCTTGCGTCTGACGTGTCAACTTTCGCTGATTGTTTTCCACAGGCAATTTGGGTGTGTCGGTGTATATTCATTGCGAATTTTCTACTTCGCTTTGGTGGGGGAGCACCGAGTCGCGATAACTAGCAGACGACGTGAGGTACGCGTGAAATGCTTCGTCGTTTTGTAGTGCCGAACCAGTCATGGATTCTCTACGGGCAGTAATTTGGCGCTAAGATTTTCCCCTTCCGATCAAGTGCTTTGACGAGTGTGCTAAAAGCAACGAAGAACACTACATTCGCGGCAGCAAGCGCCGTGCTACGCAGCTGAAAGCACCGAAGCCGCCGACGCGCGGGGGACCTTAGCGAGTCGCAGCGCCGCCGTGCGGTGACTGTGGGAAGGCATCGGCGCGGTGGCCACGCGAACACGCGCGGTCAGCACACTAGCCAGTATATTCTAGGCACTATAGTATTGCGGTCTGCACGCCGCGTCGAGATAGGCACGGAGTTGTGCAATGCGATCTGACGGAGAAACCGGATGACGGTCCTATCGAGCTTTTTTTTTTCTTTCTTTTTTTATCCGGCAAATGTTCGGGCCATCTGCGAAGGCTGCAGTGGGGGTTCTTTGTTGTATGTCTGCATACCTCAGGGCGCGCGCACTTTTGGATGCGTTCAGAAGTCCAAACCTGCGACGCAAGTGCACACACACTCGCTCCCGATGATAAAGAATTCGTTAAAATCTTCTTCGTTTATTTTATTTCCTTACTCCCTCCGCTGTGGCTCAGAGCCGTTTGTCTTACGGGATGTGCACGAACTGCCAAATGTATGGCTCGATTTGGGAGGGAGGCAGGCTAGATAAATGAAAATTTCGAATAACTAATCGAATAGCGTTCTAGTCGATTCGGTACTCGAATCGAATATTGCGTATTAGAGGCACCGAATATTTTTCGAATAACAAGCTCCGATGAAAAAGCCTCAAAGGAACGAAACGTTAGAACTGAGATGGGTGACGTTTGTTTTAATCGTCGAATTACCGAGATGCATGCAGCCCAATTTTTTTGCGGGACTATCGAAGCCGCATATTGATCACAGGGCGAAGGTGTTTTACTTAAACCTAGTGTCCCCGAAGCGACAGAGTCATCAATTCACCAATATGACATTTATAATTATATGTTGACTTATGTGAATATTTTTAATATTTACATATCAGTTTTATTTAATAGCTGTTGACAAAGTGCCACCTGGAATACTACTGACACTGCTGTATTTCAACCAGCAGTTTCAAAACATTTCCAAGGCTCTACTTGTTGCTGTATACGAGCTTGCCTCAGTTCACATAATTGTATTTTTTATAGGTTAAAAGTAATCGTAATGTTCCTTGGTTTTAAAAAAAGAAGCTTGTGAATATTTGTTTCAAATAAATTGTATAATGACTGGGTTGTTTTGAAAATGTTTGCATTAAAATTCCAGGGATGCACCGAAAGCGGTTGCCTCACTATTCGAAAACTATTCGCATAGTATTCTACTCGCATTCGATCCGGTTCTGAAGTTCACTGTTCGCGCACCCCTATTATAGATTAGTTATCTCTAGTATGCCAGATAAGTTTGGGCCACTTTTCTCTATTTAGCAGTTACCCCTTTTATCGTGCCGTCACTGTTCAACCTACGCAAAATGTTCCGATCCGTGGCAGTGTCAGGATACTAGCGTTCTTACAATCAGACATTTATAATCTCCCTTCCCCAAAGAGATGCACTCGTACACACACCCCGCATTCCGATAACCCGCATTCCTCGGCGGCCCACATACGACGAGAAAACACATTGAAATACGTCACGTCGCAGAACCCATATCGGCATTTGGGTTTCATATTGAAAACTTTTCAGCGCGCACGGGACGGAGCACAAAGAAGAGGACACTACACAGGACTAGCGCTCAGCGCTAGTCCTGTGTAGTGTCCTCTTCTTTGTGCTCCGTCCCGTGCGCGCTGAAAAGTTTTCAATGTGAATCAGTTCCAACTCGCCCACCTATCTACTGCAGTTTGGGTTTCAGCGCTAGATAGAAATGACTTTGTCATTTATTTCAGTGATGAACCTTTTGGGAACCTTCTGAAGTATACTATATTACGGCCTGAACTCATTCGCTGCTTCAATATGACCCTTGCAAAGACAGTACAACCTTAAGGATGAGAAATAAACAGAATTTCACGAAGGACAAAACGTGAATTATGCGTATTCACCTGGTTCTCAGACAACACAAAGGAATCGATCCTGTATGCTGTTGAACCTAATCCTGAGTGCCAATTAGACCCTCAGCTCCGAAGACGTATCTACCAGTGGCGTAGCCAAAGGGGGGGGGTTCAGCCAATTTTCAATTTGCGTATATATACAGGGACACATACAAACGCACGCACGAACACACATAAAGTATGGTGGAACCCCCCCCCCCCCCCCCCCCAAAAAAAAAAATTTCTGGCTACGCTCCTGGTATCTACACGCTCATACATAGACTATGGCTCGGAACTGCTTACACAAATCACTTCTTACTTCGGATTCAGCGTGCACCATCGTCAGAATGTGCGTGCGGCCACGACGACGAGAATGTGTATCACCTGTTGCTCGACTGTCCCAAACACGACACACATATAGACGGCTACTCGAACAGGAACTCCACACGCTAGACTCGGAGCGAACGTTTTCGTTGGTGGAAATACTAGGCCCATGGCCATCTAGAATAAACCGCAAAGCGATGAAAGTGCTCCAACGTTTCTTTGAAGACACCAAGATTTGTGATCAATATTGAACGGACTAGATTGAAAGTGTGTATCGCGACTGTGTTTGCTTTGCCCAAACGAGAACTTTTGGACTCACCGATGAAGGACTGTGTATATATATGTATATATATATATATATATATATATATATATATATATATATATATATATATATATATATATAAGTTTTTGTTTCTTAATTTCTCATTTCGTAACAACCAAATGGAAAGGGGTAGCCGTCGCCAAGTAATGGTGACAACTCCTTCGTTTATTTTTATTTCAATAAAATAATAATGAAAAAAAAATATAGCCAAGGGTTCGACCAGAACATATATGGCCAGCTATGCTAATCGCTGGTCGAAGATTAGTTCACGTATCGATTCGGATCCCTTAATTGAGCACTGCGGTATGCAGTTCAAAAACAAAAGGTTTTGAGATTGCACAGTACTACGCAAAAAGAAAAAAAAGAGAGAGAGAGAGAAAAAGGAAGAAAAGTGTGTGTGTGGGGGGGGGGGGAGGGGGGGGTGAACTCAGATGAAGTATCGCACGCAGCGATTGATGTGGAGCGTTCATTGCACTGGGAGACGATGAAATAATTAAAACCAGTCTTACAGATTGCGACGTCTGAGAAATGCGGCCTACGCTCCCAAACACTTGATCGCTCTTAGCTGTGACCGGACGAAGTTTAGAACTTGGGCATCTTTTACGTAGCTGACGGCTGTAGCAATCAATACTCTATCCGGAAATCAATAATCAATCAATGAGATGACCGCTATAATAGTCAAAGTTTCGCCGCGGTATCTTAACTTCCGCTCCCTAAACTACCTAGCGCGTCCCCAATACACGTCACAAAACAGGCCTGTCGTGCGCTGACTGGAATGTTTGAAGAATAATCATTCGCGGACGATTTTAAATTCGGAGCCGCATTGACACGGAGAGATTGTTCTTCCGTCTGGGTGCTGGCGTGTCCGAAGGGATGACTCGACTGTTGGACTTGCGGCTCGCTTCCAGTTGCTGGAGTATCAACCGTGCGAAGGCGGGAACTTGCTCCTCCTGGGAAAAGAAACACAAAGGCAGATATTTCGCTTCACCGGCGCGCAAGTTTCCCGCCACAGACGTACTTTACTCCTAGGCGAAATGCACGCACATGTAACGAGTTTATCCTCTGGCTTCCTCTGCTGTATTATAGGCGTTTATGCGAGAACACATCTATGCGTCCTTCCGCACACGTTGCAATTGAAACCGTGGAACGTCACGATAATGTTAATTATACATCATACCCGCCATTTCGAGACAGGTACACTATAGAAACATTTTACACCTTTCGGGGAGTTCCTTTGTCTCATACACTCTAAGAAATAATCGAGTAAAAAGGGTGTCTTTTTTGCTACACAACTATAATCGTCATCTACCGCGCCTACTTTCCTGGCGTTATCACCGCCGTCCCGGCACTTCCCGGTCACGAACGCCGCGCGCGTTATCGGCGTGACATAGCATTCTTGATAGGAATGTGCCGAGAACCGGGTTTTCAAGAGAGGAAACGTGAGCAAGCCAGATGACGATTATTGTTGTGTAGCAGAAATACTCCCAAAATACTCGACTTTTTTCTTTGAGTGTAGAAAAAGATCGAGTAAAAAGGGTGTATTTTTGTCCCACAACAACAATCGTCATTTGGCTTGCTCGCGCTTCCTTTCTTGAAAAGTCGGCGCTGGCCACTTTCCTATCAATAATGCTATGTCACGCTGATAACGCGCATGTGGTTCCTGACCCTGAAAGTGCCGGACGCGCGGCGATAATGCAAGGAAATGGAACGCAAGATAGATGACGATTATCATTGTGAGACAAAAAGACGCCCTTTTTACTCGATCTTTTCCTAGAGTGCACGAGGCAAGCCGGCCGATCAACGTATGAGACATAAAGAACTCCCCGAAAGGTGTAAACTGTGCACTATAAAAAAAAGATCGAGTAAAGTGGGTGTCTTTTTGTCCCGCAACAATAATCGTCATCTATCTTGCGTTCCTTTCCTTGCATTATCGCCGCGCAAAGCCAGCCCCATACATTGACAAATAGGGAGGGAGGGCTCTGCGACGAACCTTCGCCCCCCCCCCCCCCCTGAAGGGGAACCCTGCGCACGCCTATGCTTCTGAAGGAACTACAGACTTGATCTACGAAGTTTAAGGAAACTTCGTTGAGCCAATGTGGCCAAAATACAAGCAAACATTTTGAAATCCGTGACGTCGCCATCAGAGACTTCGGCGAGAAATTTAAAAGTGATAATTCTGACACTCACTTTCTAATCTAATATTCTAATTATTTAGATCTCTCGTGTTGCAGCAACCGCGTAATACAATATACAGGGTGTTTCAAGAAATGCGTCCACTATTTTTAAAAAAATCAGGAAAATGTGGTATTTGCTCGCTGTCTTCACAATTGCTTTTTCTGTAGCGGCAGGCATCTTAAGATGGTTGAAGATATGACTTGGTACAGTAATTAAGAAAGTTAAATTAATTAACTTTTTAATTAGCGGAGTTAGGTGGTTAAGTCCAATGGGAGTATTGAAGTCCTTCATGCGAAGAACCCATTTCAGCTTTGAGATTTCGAAAAAGCGGCCTCAATGAATAATTGCGAAGTAATGAAGTTCTCCCAAATTCAGCGGCGAAACCGAAACCGAAATGCGGAAGAGCGCAACTGCCACATTCGTCTGAGACGTCCACAGTGAGTGAACGTCATTATATCAACCATCAACCGACTTCTTGGTGTGAGTGTGTGGGCTGCGCTTGCAGTAGTAGCACGCATGACGCACATACGTTAACGAACGGGGAAGAACTGCACCTCTGTAACCGTTGTCTTGAACAGTGACGTCATTCTAGTCGTCTGCTTGTTGCGCTCATCGGTGCTTGGGTTTCGGTTTCGCCATTGAATTTGTCTGAATTTCATTACGCTAAAAGTAAATAAGAGGCCGCTTTTTCGAAATCTCAGAGCTGAAATGGGTTCTTCGCATGAAGGACTTCAATTCTCCCATTGAACTTAACCACCTAACTCCGCAAATTAAAAAGTTAATTAATTTAACTTTCTTAATTACTGTCCCAAATCATGTCTTCAACCATCTTAAGATGCCTGCCGCTACAGAAAAAGCAACTGTGAAGACAGCGAGCAAATACCGCATTTTGCAGATTTTTTAAAAACAGTGGACACATTTCTTGAAACACCCTGTATACTCGCAAGGCTGACGCCTCACGAAAGTAATATATGCACGTACCGTGAGCACGTATCTTTTGTCGCCACCGATGGTCACCCCTGCGAGAAGAAAAGACATGCAAGTAAGCCCAAGTCAGGTGTCCCTATAATTTTAGGTTATGTGACGTCACGTACGCTATTTTGCCCTCGCACTGACAGCCTGCCCCTCTCTGCTGAAGATATGCTCATCAAGTATTTCAGTAATTCGCGTTGGGGGAAGTGCTAATGATAGGAACAGAAGGTTAAAGGGGTGGTGACACCACATTTGTGGCTAGCGTGTTCTTCGCATCAAGCGTTTCTTATAGCTCTAGGAAGCATGATACACGCACCAAGATTCACGTATTCTCGCTAAGTAATTTAATATCGCCTTATTTATGCGGACAACTTTCGGTTTCGGTTTCTGGGCACCAAGTTGGGCAGTGACGTAGCAGTGTAGTAGGCTTGGTCACGTGACCATACAAGGCTCGCGCGAAGATGCGCAGCACTTCGCTAGGAAGCAATCGAAACTCGGCAAGTGATGTAGCAACCGATGCTTTGCCGGTACGTACGTTCTGGAGGTAACAGAGGTCCCGAGGACACTCACGTCACTACAGATATGGTGTGACGTCACTACAACTTTCGTTGTCCTTCCCATAGAGCTACG